>PVIR01027318.1:0-23080 GCA_004026965.1 Petromus typicus
AAAAACAAAAACAAACAAAAAAATCTTAAAAGTAAATTTTTACAGGCATAAGATATTCACTTGAAAAAACTTTGATAGTACAAAAAAGAAAATAAAACTTATGTATGTAGAAGCAAGGTATTGTAGGGAAGGCAGGGGAATGGGAAAAATGACAATCAAAATGTGTCATGTATGCTACCCACACTCAATGTTAATGTGATCACAATGTATATATAAAATGTACCAATAAAATCAATTTTAACAAAAGAAATTCAACTGCTTTATAGAATATAACTCAATATTGCAAATTACAGCTTGTGGGCTGGATACTTATTTTGACAAAGAAGTTTCATGAGGACAAAATCACAGTCATGTATTTACATATTCTTTGGTTACTTACTCCAAAGCAACAGAGGTCAGTAGTTTTAACACAGTATGGTCCTCAAAACTAAAATATATACTAATTTTTAAAGGAAAAAAGTGTAAATTTCTTCTTTAGTCTCAGATAATATAATTCAGCCATTAGCAAAGTAGAAAAATGCAATGAAATCAGTACCATTGAAAAGAAATTTGGTTAAAAATCAAGAGATAAATTTAATAGTTGATCTAGATATAGAGAGTTGATCTACACACACAATTAGAAAATTAGATCTTTAAAATAATAATTAGTACATTATATTAATAAAAATGGAGAAAAATAAGCAAAATGAGTGAAAAAAGAAAGTCAGCAGAAAGCTAAAACCAATAAAAATGAGTCAAAAAAAAAAGATACAACTGAGAGTAAATTATTTCATGTATCATTAAGAAGTCGGTGGTCGGAATTTATAGCTGATGAGGCAGAACAAGAGGCTGAATTACTAAGCACAGTGTTGAACATGAACATATGAATGTTCTACTTTTTACAAATTTTACTGCATTACAAAATTAAGTAAAGCAGTGTGTGACTTTTGAATCATCTGGTACAATTATGGCTGGTTCAGATAAAATTTATTTCTATTCTCCTTTCATTTTATATTAAACCTTTATACAATAATATAATTTCTGATATGTTCTAATAATAGTTTTTATTATCAAGGTAAAATATTGCTTCTTTTTCAAATATTCATTGACATTTAAGGAAAATATTTGAAGAGATAACCCACGGTCATTCACTTAGCAAATTTTGTTTTGTTTTGTTTTCAGGGTAGACTGTATATTTTTTCTTACTATGATAACTATGCATTTGGTATTTTTCTGTACTTTCTATTTATATTTTATTGATGTTTCCTTTGCTTTCTTGACATGTAAGGACAAATATTCACTTGACTTTATCTTCTATTTTGATTTAACAGGTATACTCTGCTAATTTTGGTTAATACTTGAAACTGAAATTGTTTCACCTTTATTCCTATGAAATTTTTAGGGATAAAGAAGGTATTTAAGAATCTTCTTAACCTCTTTGGCACAATGACCGATTTTCTCCAGACATTCTGAGCATAGAACTGTCAGTACACGGAGAGCCTGGGTTCCCTCATAGGACCCATATCATAAATAGTTTCACGTACAGCATTCGCTCACCTTTCTTCATGTTTGCTATTGTGCTCACCAGAAAGCCTGAATTAATTTGTATTAATGAGATGATAATAAAGCATTGTTATGTGTTGGGATGTCGAATTTCTAAATGGCTATCAAAGCATTAGTCTGAAGGGTTAAGATATTCTGGAAAAGGAAAAATTAAGCAAGCTAAGAGAAAGAATACCCAATTATAATCTCTTTATTGGGTTCAGTATAAGATTTATAGAATTTTCTCAGAAATTAGAGCTTCAGGGGAAAAACATTTGCTGAGGAACAGAAGGTCAATTTGCAAGGAGAACAAATATGACAAGGAACTCAGAGCTTTGGTGATTTTTGTGCTCATATTAAAATTTGTTAGAATCTATGAGAACATTTGCACAAAATATTTAGAATAGTGTAGAAGCAGAGCTTGTATCCTGTCAGGAAGACTAGAAATACTGCTTTCCCTTCACCTTGCAGGACTGAGAATACAGGGCAGATGAAAAGGGGAGCCAAAGCGAAACAATCTGCCACAGGCAAGATACTGTAGAACTTCCTTGGAAGTGCATAAAGAGCAAGCCACTCTCAGGGTGAACAGAACAACTGCTCCTGAGGAGTCTGCTCAGAAATTACAACAGTGTAGCCATCAACAATTATGTATGTATGGCCTGCATAATTCTTCAAATATTTAGTGATCTCCATTATCTCTTTTATTCATGCAGATTTAAAAAATACTAATAAAAAGTGTTTCAAGACACGGACATTTAAGATGAACTCTGTTAAGTGAATAAAATCTTATTTAAAATCTTATTAGCTTTACAAATTTAAATTAATAATACAATTGTAAAAGTACTGATATCTATTTCATTGTCTTGTTATGAGAATTAGGTGGCTAAGGATATGTAAACTACGTGGAATCTGGTAATAATATTCAAATTTTAAAGGATGTGTGTGAACAGAAATAGTAAATTTTGTTATAAAGCAATTATAAAAAATTTGCTGTTATTTTAGCTTTAGAATATAAGATCAACATTTAATCAAACCTAAGGCAGCAGATCTAGTTCAGTGTTTCTGGCACCTGCCTTGCAAGGTCAAGGTCTTGCGTTCGATCCCTGGTAGCCACATACAATAATGACGGGCATGGAGACTCACTTCCACCACCAATCAAAACCATATACCACAATGCCTGGCACTGTGGCTCATGTCTGTAATCCTAGCACTTGGGAGGCAGAGGCAAGAGGATTGTGGTGAGATCATAGCTGATCTTAGGGCCAGCCTGAACTACAAATGAGACACTGTCTCAAAAAAAAAAAAAAAAAAAAAAAAAAAAAAAAAAAAAAAAAAATCAAACCCAGTGATTACATAAGAAGATAGAGTAATTCTTTAAAACATTTAATAAATCAGCAGGATCAAGAAATTCAGAAAAATCAAAATGCATGATTTGAAAAGCTGATTAGAGGATTAATTGACCACCCAAGTGAAGTTCTTATTCTGCATTAGAAAGAAGTTTAGCATACTTAGCTGAATTTATATTAGGACACTATAAGTCAGGAATAGAAAGAAAAATACTCTAGGTTCTTCTCCCTATATGAGGAATCAAACAAATTCATCTCATAGAAACAGAGAATTAAAGGTCATGACTAAAGTCTGGAAAGAAAGGAGAATATGATATATCTTTTAAAAAGGACATATGGGTGGATGGGTACAAGTTTCTGTTAGACAGAAAATAAGTTTTAGCTATCTGTTGTACTGCATGGTGACCACAGCTAATACTATATTGTATATTTTGGAATTTCCAAAAGAATATAACCACTGTTAAATGATAATTTAGTGATGATATATTGATAAGATTGAATCTTTACAATGTTACAGTGGTCAAAGTATCACAGTTTATCCTATAATTATTATACTTGTCAACTAAAATTAAAATCATTAGAGAGTTTATGAAGGAAAATATTAAGCTGCTCCTTTGTTACAAGGCCAATAACAGGATCCAGCATAATCTGTAAAATTAAGTCAATCAATTAACTGAGAAAGAGGAAGTTAATAAGAGGTGTTTCTGAGGGTGAGCTGCAATAGCAGTAGTATCTGTGGACATTTTTCAGGTGGTGTTGTGGTGGATGTGTTCAGTGAATCCACAGGCCAGATATGAGGGTGTGGCAATAGAGTGTGACCTGTCAATCACAGAGAACCATAAAGTAGCTGGAGAATACAGTGTGACCTGAGAGTCACAAAAAACTGACAAGCCATTGCCATTATTCTGGCACATGACAACTTCCTACCCTCAGGGTTGAATGTTAAGAAAAGGTATAAGAGGTGGCAGCCACCGACTTTGCTGCTGCAGCCGGGCAACTCTTGTATTGGCTGCAGCATGCATCCATGCACGTGGATGTGTTCACTTTTCTTACTTCTTTCTGTACATAAATTTTTGTCTTCTTCTACTTTGAATAAATGTTATGCTCTCAAGTTTATTTATTGGCTGAGACAGCAAGGACTTTGAAGCACTAGATACCACACTGTCTAGCAAAAAACCCACATAACTGGTTTTGAGCTAAAGAGACAAATTAATTGGAAAGTTGTACATTCTTAGTGTAAAGTGGGAAACTGCAAATCTGGAAATGGAAATAAAACATCCCAAATCTCTGATATTTAAGACATATGACATTTGCATCGTCAGTTATTTCCCTACTTATAAGAGTATAATCTCCCACCTGTTCATATAAATGGCAGGGTAAAATACCACTTATCGCTTTCTTTTCCTTACCTCATGAGATGAGAAATAATTTAATTTATTTTTTTAGTACATGGTGTGTAGAATGTCTTTAAAAATATTTTGAATGAATGGCAGTTTTACTCAATTAATTATAGAGTAATTTATACCACAAAGATTGACAATACTCTGGAAGTCATTGGGTAAAAATTATGAATAAAATAAAACTAATTCACTTCAAGGCAAGATAATTGTCCAAATAAGAACAGATAATTAAAGTCACATATTAAGAAAGGTAGCATATTAATAGATATATAGTCTGTTGAGTATAATAACCAGAACAATAAAATTCTATTTATGCAATGAAAAGAGTTTCAAATGGGTAAAAATTGATTAAATAATGCTAAACTGAAATAGAATGATGTACAATATGTCTTCTTTTTTCTTTTGTTTTTGTAGTGTTAGTATTTGAATACAGAACTCTCATACAGGGTAGGTAGATACTCTAACACTGAGCCAGACAGAATCTATTCTAATTGATTTTGAGACAAGTTCTCAATAAATCATTCAAGATGGTTTTGGATTTCCAATCCTACAATTCAGCCTCTGGAGTAACCAGGCAAGTTTCAGGTGAAACTTATTTTAAAAGAGCAATACAATCTTTATAAGGGTAAAACTTTTTGACATTATGAAATTAAAGCATAAATTAATGACCAGGAATTAGATAGTCAGGCAATTATTTTAAAGCCTCAATTTCTTAGACAATCCAGTAATTCTAACAACTCTGTAATGAAAATTATTTACAAGAAATTATTTAGTTTAATGTAATCAGACAGGATTCAATTCCTAAGATTTAAAAGTATAATTGGAAGCCTTTTGATAATTAACACTTTTGAGAATGTGTAGATTTTATTATAATTTTGATGCACTACTGGTGCTTTATTAAATGTATTTTTATATTGAGTTTCATGCAAATAAAAAAGCTGCTTTGAATTTCATGTCATGAAATTTTAAGAGGAAAACATCTGTATATCCTTCCATTCTCCTGAAGATAAAAACATTACTAGAAGCTACACATAACTGCTCTGTTAATATAAGAATATTCTACAATATTCAAATAACCCCATTTTGAGTGATCTTTGGAAGGCTTGTTTATCACTGTGCAGATCCAGAAGCTTACAGAAAATATGTCAGCCTATCAATATTTTCCCAGTCAGGTCTGCTCTTGGTTCTGTAGAGAAATTTGTTATGCAAATGAGCACTATATTTACCCAGGGAAAATTACAGTCAAAATAAGATATAAACAATGATAATTATGAATTAAATTAGTTGAAATATTAATGTAATATCCACACATTGTCACTGAATACATATGACATTAAACTAACCAGTTGTTAAATTAACAACACCTATAAGGATATACATAAGGAACTAGAAAAATATTATATCATGGAATATATTTCTAGATGCCATTCCACATTTATGTGTAGTGTTCTTACTCTTCTTTTTTTATATAAAAGGATTATGGCTTCCCCTGTCTTGTATAGATAACCAACCAATGTTAGAACTGGAATTTACTAAGTCAGTATCACTACAGAATCATTGCTTTCTTCCCTTATACTTACTTTATTATGAATACACATGAAAACATACATCAACCTCAGTGTTTGCCCTAATTATTTTTATTTTTTAAGTTTATGAGTCTTTTAAAATTACTTGTGATATATAATTAATATATTCATCCTGAGGAGTTGGTACTCTGCTTTATTAATTATGGTATGTCAAATCTTTATGTTCCTTTTTATATATTTTCCATGAAAAATAAATTTATTCAAGTTACTTTATATTCATAGCAGTTTTGTAGTAATTGTCATTAATTTGTTCCTGAAAGGAACAAATTAATTTACTCAGTCCTAGTTATTTTAATGCAATCTTTGTGTTCTTTAATAATATCCCTCTTAGATCATTCAGTTAATAGATTTTAATTCACTGTATTGTTCAAGAAAGTTTCTTTTTACATATTAATTTTAATTTTTAATTAAAATAGTATATTAATCATTAATATTAATAAAGCAAAGTGTAACACTCCAAAATATGTATTCATCGTGTGTTGATCAAACTGAGCTTCACTTCGTCCACTTCCCCTTTCCAACTTCTTGTAACTCTGATTCAGTGTTCATTCTGACTTTCCTTTTACTATTTACATAAGAGACAGAACACATAATGGTTGTCTTTCTTTGTCTGGTCTCTTTTTTTTTTTAACCACAATATCCTCCCATTCCATGCATTTTGGTGCAAATGACAGGATTTCATTCTTCTTTGTGGTAGGATAATATTTTATTTTATATGTAATCACATTTTCTTTGCCAAATTATCTGTTGATAAGTACCCAGAAAGTTTTGACCGCGAAAGGGGCCATAACCGAGCACAACACAGCTTTATTTGGTACCAATTCTTCACACCCATAATCCTAGCGTGCATGAGACAGGGCGGTCCCCCAATAATCCCTGTAGTTGATGATCCTGTAGGTCAGGGCAGACATCCTTAAATCCCTGTAAAGTCCCAGTAAGTTTTAAAGCCAATAATCCTAGTGCAGTAATTCTTGTAGTTTAAGATCCCTCATGGGAAGGCAGATGTCCACAATAATTCCAATAGTTGATCCTGCTGGCAAAGCATACATCGGTACGTCCTAGTAAGTCATCTGCAATTCCAGACACATAGCTTAGCTATTGTGAATACTGACATTATATAGATGGATGGGTAGATATCTCTTTCGTATGTACGTTTAATTTCCTTTAGATAAATACCAGCATTTTTATCATTGTTCTCTTACTATGTTCCCTAAATATTTGTAAATTTGATAATGTTTTATTGAATTTCCATTTTCAGATTTTTAATTATGATAACACATTAGATTTAATAGTAGATAATATTTCCCATCATACATATCTAGCTACAGATCAAATCAGACAAAAATATTTTATCACTTAAGAAAAATATTAAAATAAATTCTTATGCATCTACTGATTTAATGTGATTCCATTTATTATCCTGTATTTATGTGAGAATCTCACATAAATCTATAGCATATACATTAGATATTCACATACATATGTACAATGTATCTTTTGTTCTATCAACATAAGAAAAGCCTTACTTTTCCATGTACTATCTTTTCTGTAGTTTCACAAATATTTAAGTTTTTTTTTTGTTGTTTCATTTTGTTTTTTTGCTTTTTGTTTTAGTACTGAGGATTGAACACAGGGTCTTGCTCCTGTTAGGCAGATGTGGTGCCACTGAACTAAACCTGGCCCTGTCTAAGTTTTTGTTAATATAATATTACAGTATAATAAAGTACTTATACAATATCTAAATCATAACTCTAATTGCCACACATAACTTCACATGCATCATCTATCTATATACGTAAGTGAAATTTTTGTGGTGATCAACTCTATGTGATTTTTAAAAATGTGAACATCTTTTCTTTTTTCTTGTTTTAATCAGGTAAATTCAGAAATATCTTAAAAGCAAAATGACCAAATAACATAATAAATCACAGCAACACAAGCTTGTGCATATAATATATTTTGATTCTTATTTTCCCCATTCCTATAATCTCTTTTTCCCCTATATAAGTCAGTTTTGTTTCCATTGTTTCTTGCTTGTCTTCAAGGTTTTCTTTTGCAGAGATCATGATGTCTTGAGATAGACAGCCCGTGGTGATCCTAGAAATTTCAGAAAGAATCCCTAGAATTATTGTTCCCTTCTCTGACTTTGAGATGCTTTGATACTTGTTGCAATATTAATTGATAAATGTACTTATCAAAACTTGCTTTGGATCAGAAATATACTTTTTAATTCATAGACTTGAATTCAGGAAAAAGGTTATCTATTGAGTGTGAGGATTTCTATTACAGATAGAAAGACAACATGGAGCCTATTGTGTTTTGAGCACATTCTATGCTCCGAAGATGGACAGATCAATAAGATTCAGTATTTTTGTTTGGTGCACTCTCAGCCCACGATAGACAATAGTAAGGTAGAGAGATAATTGTTATACAATACTATAAGTTCCCCAGTAGAAACATAAATTGACTTTCTTAAGAAGACAGAAGAAGGACCAATTCTATGAATTTTTAAACAAGCACTGCAAGCTATTTTAGCCTAGTGACTAAAGCAAATGGAAAAATCTGTCCCCTTAATCTACCAGGGTTTATGCACATTTCACACCTTTTGAGATCAGTTTTCTGATCATCCATATTTTGAATAGAAACACAATAACTTATGAAGTCAGGAGTACCAGAGGACGATTGTAAATTCTAGTAATTATTATTAAAATGTTTTAGAGACTTGTTTCTTCTTTCTGCTGTGGGTAGACATAATTGTACCACAAAATTGAGATTGGTAAATATTAATGTCTCACAGGTGCTCGCGTTGGATCCTTCCTTTCCTGTATACAGAAGGCAAGAAAGAAATCTACAAAATAGTCCTATTAATTCCATAAAATTTCATTTTACAAAAACTGGAATTTCAGGTATGGAATATAATCATTTAGCATAATTATTGTGCTTAGTCTGGAGATTATAGAGAAAATGTATGACAACTAGGGCACAAAATATGAAGATAAACAAGTAAGCAATACTATTAAGATGCACTCACCTCTAAGATCTATTATGTGGGGAATATAATTAGCAGTCAATTGAATAAAATGGAAAAAACCAAATATATTTTCTGGAGGTATCTTAACAAATAGACATAATATTAATTTGAAAACACCCATGAAGATAATATAACCTAATATTTTAAAGGTGTTGTTCCAAACATATGCAATAATAAATGTTTATATTATTGCTCAGAAATTCTTCAAGAATTCACAATGTCAATTTTATCCTCACATCAGTCATAAATTATCTCAGATTCCTTTTTGTGTGTGTTTGTGAAGTGTTCTGGTGATTTTGAAATATGTTACACTTGAACAGCAATGTGACATAACAAATCACACTCATAATATTTCAGGTGGTTTGCAGTCTTGTTCATCTAATGCACATGATTCAAAAACAAAAAAAAAAGGACATGTTCAGCAAATCTAATACTGGAGAACTAGAATTCTGATAACATCTTTACATGCATTGCTGAACAGAAATAGTAAATTTTGTCATTCTTGTGAAGTATCCTTGATAATAATTTAAAAACTGTGTGTTTCCATCACATTATATATTTATATATTTCAGACCTCCACAGCACTGAAATGTTAATCTACACTCTGGATAAAAAACAGATTCACGTAACTGAATTTCAAATACTGCTGCCTGAATTCTTCTTTGTGTAGATTTATTTACTCTTACAAAGCTTATTTCTTATTACTTGGTTTCTTCCAGGTTCCACCAACCAACTATAAGTCTGGTTCTTAACTGGACAGAAATCAAAAATTATTATAATTAAGTTTACTCTAAATTTATCTAAATAATCACGAACAAGGTCTATGAATTTTTAAAAATCAAAGATATCAAGTTTGAAGACTTACTTTTTTTGTAATTTTGCTGTTGTTGAGACAGTTTCCATTTTGTAGTCCAGGCTTGACCTGAACTCATTACTATAACTCAAGCTAGAGTCAGACTTGCCTCTGCATCATTTTCTCAAGTGTAAGGCTAATGCCTGTGCACCAACACACCTGGCTAAGTTTACAGACTGTAACCCTACTTTTCTGATACTGACTTTGATCATTGAAACTTCAGAGATTTAAGAGTAAAACTGGAAACACATATTCCTTAAGAGGTAAAATGGAAGCCACATGCAGTGATTTAAGAAAAAAAAAATGACAACAAAACAAAACAACAATAGCAACAACAAAAAACCCAGCAGGTGTTCTTGCAAAGAAATGCTAGCAAGTGATATAAACAACTAAGTTAGAAATATTATAGGCAGTCAGACAGGGCGGGGCCCTACATGTAAATGCAATGGATGACAGCATATTGAAGCTGTGGCTGGAGGTACATTTTAAGAAGGTTAAAGTCACACTGACCAGATCTGCATATTTCCCTAAAGATGAACAGAAGCTTGTGATTATTAGAATAACTGATTTTGTGCTTTCCCATATAGATAGATCATTATCTCATTGGACAGGGATATTCTCTTCCACCTACTAAAACTCAGACCTCTAATTACTAAAACCATTAAAGCTAAGACCATCAAAACTAACACAATTTAAGACTAACACTACAGATTATGGACCAAAGTTGAAGATTCCATTTGTACTCATTACTGTTGGGTAAATATTACCTAAGTGAAGTACTTATAATCTTATTGGTTAATTGTAGCCTTTACCCACATTTTACCCACCTTTCATGACTTTGTTCTATAAAAGTACCTTTAAACTCCTTGACAAACCATTTGGGACCCTTCCTCTCTCCATTCTTATTCCTCCAGCTTATTCTTCATTGCTATTTCCCAGTGAATTGTCTTACTATTAACCTCCACTTATCCTTAAAATTAAGTCTTTGACTTCAGAAGACACAACTTGGTACATGTGACATCAGCATGTTGGGAGTTACATCCATTACTCTGATGTCATCAGGAAATAGGTTTTTTAACCAGATCATCTTGTTGAAAAAAAAATGGCTAGATTGACTAGGTTGCACTAGCCCCACTCTATACCCTGATTTTCCTGGCACAAAAACTGTATTTCCCACCTCCTGTGCAGATATGGTTATTTTTCTGAGTTATTGTCAGTGGAACTGGTGTCATCCTTCCAGTACTTCAATGGCTCCCATGCCAGCAGGATGTGAAGTATCACACGTGGTTCGGACTCTATCAGCCTAAATTTCAGAAGGAACATGAGGACCCTGATGACCTCTGACTGCCTACCACTGGAAATCACAGTGCAGAATCTCTGTTGGCTGTTCATATGAGTTGATGACTAAGGCATATTGTGCAGAACAACCTAATTTGGTGGTTATTTGTTATTACATACAACAGTGTGCTCATGTGAACATTGTTTTCTTTGTTTCAATGTTATTCATAATGGGGATTTCAATCACACAAATCACATTATTATGGTTTCCTGTTATGTGCTTAAGACTTAGTGACTCAGAGATTGTCAGCATACTATACTGGAGAAAAATCAGCCTTTTGTTAAAAGATTGGTAATGACACTTTGAGTCATCATTGAATAACTACTATAAAATCCTTAATATAATTTAAGTTTCATACACTAAAAATATCAGTACAAAGATAGGATGATACATGTAAAATGTAAATCAAATAAAAATGAAACTCAACTTTTTCAACTTCTTGTGCACAATAGTTTAATAGTCTTTTCTTGGGAGAGGGAGGATGGAATCAGGGAAGTTTAGTGTGACCACTACAAGGAGTAAAATACATACTCTGAGCACACACTGTATGAAGTATCAACACAATAGCACAGAAATTCCGCAGTCACTGTGTTCCACAGTAAAAGCAGAAAAGACATTTCACGGGGAAGATAGTAACAGGAATGGCTCAAAATGATGATTGCATCCACAGAAGAAGCAGAAAAAATATTCTTTTTGTATTTTAAAATTCTTTCATAACTCTAAGCTTATTTATTTCCATAGTAGCCCTCTACTTCAGGATATAAAATTCCAAGACAAATCAATTTAATAATCCTTTCTACCAGGTGCATTGCACATTTCCACCTTAAGAGAAAAAGTTGAATTCTAAGTCAAATCAATGTAGTCCTATCATATACATTTTGAGAGCTCAAAACCTACTAAAGAAGTGTCCCATAGGCTAATAGCCTTCTCCATGATTAAAAACTTACATACAATTCCTAATCTCTACACTTTACACATCATTGCTGTGTTAATGTTCTGTTTATGCTGCCCTGCCGAGCTGTTTCAGTGTACAAAATTCCTCAAAATCTAAAGGAATGATTAGTCACTGAAAAAGAGTAAGTTTGAGGAGAGAAAATGAAGTAACTTTACTACTGGAGATAAGAGAGTGCCATCATCAACTAAATATTTTCTCAAATTGATTTCTTAATGTAGCATGACCTGGCTTGGTATTAAATAAAAAAGACTGAACATCACTTAGGCAGAGTTGTCCTCATAGTTTTTATATTTAAATGTCTAGTTATAAAAAGGATTACATGGGAAAGATTTTCAAAGTAATTACTCTTACAAATAAATAGATCAACTAACAAAATCTATCATGCCTATTTTGAGATTTTATGGATCCTTTTGTGATGATTATTTATAAAACCTTGAAAAATTGTTTGAATTTAAAAATAATGTTAAAGAAGAGCCAGGAATCATTTCTACTTAAATGGACATACCTTGAGGATATCCTCATAAGTGAAATAAATAGGGCACAGATAGGTACATATCGCATCTTTTCTCTGGTATGAGAAAATGAAGATGTAAATGAGTCCTAGAATTGTATGTTATATATTTTGAAATAGAAAATGCTCAATGTAAAATAAGGTGAAAGGGGACAATGTTGAGATTGTAACAAAAACGTAAGGAAACAAATTTTATGTATATGGGGGGGTGGTAGGGTGGGTAGGGCTATGGGAAAAAATGAGAATTAAGTTGTGTCTTATACTGGTACAAATCCCCATTATGGAGTGCAATCATGATGTGTATATTTAATGTACCAATAAAGATTTAAAAAGAAGAGCCAGGGATTTAGCTCAAGTGGTTCTATACCTACCTTGCAAGCACAGGAGCCCAACTTCGGTCTCCGGCACTGAAAAAATAGTACCATTGAGTAATAAAAAGCAGAAGCAAGAAACTTTGTGTGTATTACCAAATAAAAAATGCCAGTTTGAAAAAAATAGGGCTTAGGATGATGTAAATTGGATAGATAGATGAAGCAGAGAAGATCTTTGTATGTGTGATGTATGTGATGCTGCATACATATCATTATGCATCTTTAAAAGCATATAGACCTGCAGCACTGCTGCATGCCTATAATCCCAGCTACTTGGGAAACAAATGAGAAGATAAACGTTTGGGATATGTATATGCATTATATCAAAACCCATATAACAAAACACAGAGAACTGTAAAACAAAAACATTGAACAGGCCTTAATGTGAACTATGTACTTAATAATAATGTACTGATGTTGCCTTATTATTTGTAGCAAGTGTATCTCAAATGTACCAATAATTGTAATAAATGTAGCCCAAGTGAACCAATTACATATATTTAAGATAGTGCTAAGAGGGGAACACATGCTGGTGGGGGTATAATTACATGGCCATGTATGATACCAAGATAATTAATTTTCTAAATATTTAATTTTATGAATAAATAAAATATATTGATTGTTTTAAAAATAAAAGAAGGCTAAAATTTTGTAATTACAGTGTGTGAGTGCAAATAAAGAAAACAGAGGCACTGAACATTGTTATTAAAAATATAAGATTTATTTAAGAAATGGACATTACTGATGTCCACTGATGTCTTTTGATGAGCAAAGAACAGAGATGTTAAATATTAATATATCACACTCTCATTCACTGAAAATGAGAAAAAAAATCTTCCTTTTCTCTTAAGCTGTGGATGTGTTTTAGAAATAGAAATGGAAGTGACTTTGAACCATAAAGGCTGTGAATTTATTCAAACAGTTTTATCCACCTTCTCTCAAATCTTACCAACATGATTAAAATCACCTGTTCATCAAATAAGATACTTCAGGGGAAAAAAGTGCATTACTGGTATTCCACAGATGGCTGTCATTTTTGCTGTATGTCACAAATAGTCTCTCATCAACCTCCAATTGAACAAACAGGACTCTACAGTAGATGACTGGTATTAAATTTCCTCATCAATTTATGTTGGAGTACATGTGGCAGTCAGAAGTGGACGCTACAGACGTTTTTTTACCAGTAAATCAGAAACATTTATATATAATTTTATACATTCTTTGATAATTAAAAAATATACCTACATCGCTAAGCCTAGGGGTATGCCACATTTGTAGTATTTATCACATAGATTGCTCTTGAACCTATATACTTAACCTCACCATCACTCTATACTTTAACATTGCAATGACTTGCAACATGAAGAAATTGAAACTAATAGGTATCTTTCACAAGATTTTTTACCTAGTGAAAAAGCTCCAAAGCCAGTTATGGTTGAATCCTAAATCTATGCTGTTTTTCATCATGTGCATTGTCAATAAATATTTCCACACTTTAAATTCTGTGTTATATGAAGACTCTTCTCAAATGTAACTATAGATTTCTAATCTTATCCTTTAGCTTTTTCCATAAAATATTTGGGTATGAAATTTAAAAAAATATGACTAAAATTTCTGGCTACAAATATCATTACTAAATAATATGAGAATATTTGGTATACAAGCATTCCTTGATTAATGACACAAGTTACATATTATGGCTGTGTTTTTGTTTTAAATTTAAATCTTTATTGGTACATTATGAATATGAACTGTTTCCAGGCATTGTGTACATTATGCCTTTTTCACTGTCCAGAACAAAGAAGTGGTCAAAGGAAACTCCAACTTGATCATTTGGCTTTTCTTTGGATTACTTTTACATGGAATATTAAATGTCTGACAGAGAGGACTGTACTATACAGTGCAATCAGCAAAAATTACAGTGCCATGTAAATAAGATGTTTCATGCAAAAACTTCATTACACCTCTTTAAGAAAGTTGTATAGAACTGTGTTTTAAAAAAAGTGAGTTGTAAGTCTGAGGGAAGTTTATAAGTTGAAAAAAAAACATTTAGATCATTAAATGAGGAATATCTGTGCTGCATCTTTATTATTATATAGTAATTAATCAATTAATGTTAATATGTTAGTTGTTCCTGCAAAATTGCAAAAAAAAAACTCCAATTTTAATTTATCATAACTTCAAATTCAGAAAAAAAAGCATTAATAATATTAAGCTCCTTACAACCACTGTGGAGATCAGTTTGGAGATTCCTCAAAAAACTAGGCTTCCACTTGACCCTGCTATTCCTCTGATAGATAAGAGGTTCCATTTGACCCTGCTATTCATCTGATAGATATATACACAAAAGAATTGAAAGCTTCAAATCACAGCGACATATGTGCACCCATGTTTATAGCAACTCAGTTTGTGATAGCTAAATTTTGGAAACAGCCAAAATAGCCATTAACTTGAGACTGGATAACAGTAGCCAGGTGCATCTCAGTGTCTGTGCTGAGCACTACAGGAAGCAATCTTCGCGTTCACACACTTGTTAAATGTATGCCATAGTGTAGACTCATGTACGATGTATTAACCGGTGAGTTTTACCCACTTTAACTCTGTTATATTTTTGTGTATTTACAATTTGCTTTATTAGAAGTTTTCTTTTTTAAATTGAAATCTTTATTGGTACATCACATATAGACATCATGATTGCACTCCACAATGAGAATTTGTACCAGTATATGACATAACTTAATTATCACTTTTCCCATAACCCTACCCACCCTACCACCCCACCCCTATATACATAAACTTTGTTTCCTTTTTTGTTATAATATCATTATTTTTCCCCTTCACTTTATTTCTCATTGAGTATTTTCTACTTCAAATATGTAACATACAATTCTAGAACTAAAATTTTTCTTTTTCTTTTCATGTACAATTAGCCAAGTTCAGTAAAATGCTGCATGAAAATCCACTTTTATAACTGTGGGCAGAGGTTGAAAGTGAATAACAAGATGCTTTTGCTGTGGGTGAGGACCTGGATCATGCAAGCCAAAAAGTTGAGAGTGAGATGGGGAGAAATGGAGCGAGATAAGACAAATAGAGAAATACAGAATGACAGTCCCCATTCATATGAGAAAGAAAACAGCAATGTAAGTAAATGTCTCACTACTTGCAATTTCACAAAATAATCATGTATATCTGAATGATCCCGAATTAGGTTGGAAAATATTACCAATTTCTTGCCAAAGATGAAATCTATTAAGCAGAATAACAATTAATACCATTAAGTCACCAATGTGATTCAATGTATAAAATTGTTTGTAATGGATAGTATGCTACAAGATGATGTGAAGTACAATAACAATGAAATACAAGTAAAATATTCTCTGTGCAGCCCGTGTCATTGCAGTCGCCCTTGGGTAGAGCACCCAGGTACTATGTACAACAGCAGTCAGGTCTGCGGAGGTGGCGGCCTGCACCATTGCAGTCACACCAAAGTTGGAGCATGCTAGAAGAGCACCCAGGGAATGTGTATAACAGTGGGCAGGGCCATGGAGGCCATAGTCTATGTGCCACTGCAGTTGTGCCGGGGTGGGAGTTCTCTGGTCTCCAAGTCCACACTGGAAGAGCGCCAAGGGACTGAGTATAACAGCAGGCAGAGCCAGCGAAGCACAAGGCAGCGCCATCACAGCCAAACAGAGCCAAAGCTTGCCTTTCTCAACATTAACTGCACAAGTATATCCAGGGACTCTGTACTAGTGAGTAGGTGGGTCTATTCGAACATCAGCCAGTACCATTGCAGCTGCACAGGGGCCGCAACCTACTGGTCTACAGGTCAACTTCAAAAGCGGACCCAGGGACTCGTTATTGGTGAGTAGGCAGGCCTCTTGGAATCTCAGGCCGCGGCATTTCGGCAGTGCAAGAGCCAGAGCCTTCCTGCCTCTAAGAAGACAGGACAAGGTGTTCTGACTGTATTGTTTGAGTGCCTTATATACTGTGCCAGAACTAGGGTTTTTTTTTTTTTTGTTTTAGGTGGAGATACAGACTGTAAAGAACAACCCAGGAAACACTGATGTTTTAAGGGACCTAAATATTAGGAGGAAAGAGACTTGCAACAAACATCACCAGACAAGAAGGCAGATACAAAGCCAAAAAACAAGCAATGACAAAAACTCAGAGATGAGGAAACATTCAAAGTCTCAGTTACAAAGATCCTCACCTCAAGGTAACACAGGGGAAAGGGAAATAGAGAAGTTTGAAGGCCAGTCTCCAGGATCCTCAGAAATGGTAACCAAAGCAGATCTAGTAAAATGGAAATCAGAACTGATCTCTGAGATGAAAGCAGAAATATTGGACTCAGTCAACATGATGATTAATAAGGCTAAAGAGGAAATCATCGAGTTGATAGAATGCGAGATAGCAAAGGCAATGGAATCTTTTAAACACCTACAAGCAGAGGTCCAGGAAATCAAGAAAGAAAGCAAAAGTTTACACAATAGAATGAATATGGAAGAAGACCAAATTTCAGACTGAGAAGATAGGATATCAGCCAATGAACAGGAAAGGCAAAAGATAATGAGAAATCAATCCAACAACTCCTAGATGATTCAAAGAAGAATAACACAAGATTGATTGGAGTCACTGAGGAAGCAGGAGACAATACCAAGGACGTTAAAAAGCAATTTACAGAGATAATGGCAGAAAACTTCACAGCAAAAGGAAAAGAATTGGACATACAAATATATGAAGCATACAGAACTCCACATGCCTGTGACATGAAAAAAGCTACACCTAGGCATATAATTATAAAAGTTCCAGATATTTTTAAAAAATGAAATACTGAAAGCAGACAGAGAAAAGAAAATAATTACATACCATAGGAATACCATCAGAATCATTGCAGATTTATCATCCAAACACTCAATGCAAGGAGAACCTGGAGGGCAGGGGTTCAAGCTCTGAAGGAAAACAACTTCCCACCCAGACTGATATATCTGGAAAAACTGTCCTTCAAAATGGATGGGGAAATAAGATACTTCCATGACAAAGATCACCTGAAAAAATTCACAAATATGAACCCTGTGCTCCAAAACATTCTAAAGAATATCTTGAACAAAAACAAGGAAAGTTACAAATCCATGAGACCTAACTGAGTCAACCCATGAGGGTTAAAACAATAACCCATGAGGGTTATTAAACAAGAAACTGATAGTAAAAGGGCAAAAGAAGGATAACAGAGCCAAGAACAGGAAAACATGGCAGCACAAAATTTGGCTATATCAGCCATGACCATTAATATCAATGGACTCAATGCACCAATTAGGAGATACAGAATGGTAGAATGGATCAAGAAGCAATATCCTACAATCTTCTGCATACAAGAAACTGACTTAATTCAGAAAGAAACCCATGGACTGAAAGTAAAGGGATGGAAAACAATCCTCCATGTGACAGGAAACAGCAAAAAAAGCAGGAGTGGCAATTTTATTTGCAGAGGGAGTAGACTTCAAGCCAAAACTGATAGAGAGAGATAAAGATGAACATTATCTCTTACTACAGGGAAAAATCCAAGAGAAAGAAATAACAATCTTAAATATCTATGCTCCGAATTCTAATGCACCCAACTTTACAAAACAAACATTAATGGACATGAAAAACCAGATAAAGGGCTAGGGAGTTAGCTCCATGGTTCTGGTGCCTGTCTTGCAAGCAGAAGGGCCCAAATTCGATTCCCCAGTAACCACATACAATACTGGCCATGGAGACTCATGCCCAGCAGCAACTACTACCATATACCACAGTGCCTGGTGTGGTGGTTCATGCCTGTAATCCCAGCATTCAGGTGTCAGAGGCAAGAGGATTGCTGTGATGTGAGTTGGAGGCTGAGCTCAGGGCCAGGCTGAACCACAAAGCGAGACCTTGTCTCAAAAAAAACCTATAAAAAAAGAAAGAAAGAAAGAAAAAAGAGATAAACTCCAGTGCAATAATAGTAGGGGACCTCAATACCCCACTGTCACAACAGACAGATTGACTGGACAAAAAGTCAATAAGGAAATACTTAAGCTAAACCAGACACTTCGGCAAATGGACTTAATAGATGCCTACAGAGTATTTTACCCCACAAAGTGAAAATTTACATTCTTCTCAGCTGCTCATGGATAATTCTCCAAAATAGACCATGTGCTCATTCATAGAACAGGTATAAGTAAGTGCAAAGGGATTGAAGTTATTTCTTGAATACTGGCAGATCACAGTGCCCTAAAATTGGAGCTGGACAGCAAAAGAAAGCCCGGGATCCTCACAAACACATGGAAACTGAACAACACTCTGCTCACCAGCCAATGGGTCACAGAAGAAACTAGAGAAGAAATTGAACAGTTCTTACAAACTGAACGATAACCCCAATACAACATATAGAAATTTAAGGGACACAATGAAAGCAGTCTGACAAGGAAAATTCATAGCAGTGAAAGCCTACCTCCAGAAAATGGAGCAAGCTTAAATAAACAATTTAATGCTGAACTTCAAGTGACTAGAAAGACAGGAGCATGACAAACCTAAATTTAGCACTAGGCAAGATATTATAAGGATCAGGGGAGCAATTAATGCAATAGAAACTAAGAAAATAGTACAAAAAAATCAATGAATTGAAAAGTTGGTTCTTTGAGAGGACAAACAAAATTGATAGACCCTTATCCAACCTTATTAAACAAAGGAAAAAAAGGGCTCATATCTATGCTATTAGGAATGAGAACGGAGAAATTACTACCAACCCAGAGGAAGTCCAAAGGATAATAAATACCTACTTTGAAAATTTATACTTTAATAAAATGGAAAATGTGGAAGAAATGGATAGATTTTTAGACACATATGAACTCCCAAAGCTGAATAAAGAGGATATAAAAATGTTAAATAGGGGCCGGGGAGTTAGCTCAGTGGTTCCGGCGCCTGTCTTGCAAGCGCAAGCGCCCGGGTTTGATTCCCCGGTAACCACATATCATACTGGGCATGGAGACTCACGCCCAGCAGCAAACAGTACCACGTACCACAGTGCCGGGCATGGTAGCACAGGCCTGTAATCCCAGCACTCAGGAGGCAGAGGCAGAGGAGGATTGCTGTGATGTGAGTTTGAAGCTGAGCTCAGGGCCAGCCTGAACTACAAAGCGAGACCCTGTCTAAAAAAAAAAAAAAAATTAAATAGCCCAATATCAATCGGTAAAATTGAAAATGTAATTAAAATCTTGCCAACAAAGAAAAGCTCTGGAACTGTCAGTTTTACTGCTGAATTCTATAAAACTTTTAAAGTAGAGTTAGTGCCTCTACTTCTGAAACTTTTTAATGAAATTGAAAGAGAAGCAGCACTCCCAATCTGATTTCTGGAAGCAACCATTACCCTGACTCCAAAAGCAGAGAAAGACCCAACCAAAAAAGAGAACTACAGGCCAATATCGCTAATGAATATTGACGCAAAAATCCTCAATAAGATACTGGCAAACAGAATACAGAGAATTATCAAAAAGATTATATACTCTGACCAAGTTGGATTCATCCCAAGTATGCAAGGATGGTTCAACATATGTAAATCAATAAATGGTATACACTATATTAACAGACTCAAGGACAAAAACCATATGGTCATCTCAATTGATGCAGAAAAAGCATTTGACAAAATACAACACCCATTTATGTTCAAAACCCTACAGAAGATCAGAATAAATGGTCTGTATCTCAAACTAATAAAAGCTCTCTATGAGAAACCATCTTCCAGCATCATACTAAATGGTCAAAAATTGAAACCTTTCACACTACGATCAGGAACAAAGCAAGGATATCCTCTCTTGCCACTTCTGTTTAATATAATTCTTGAAATATTATCCATAGCAATTAGGCAAGAAAAAGAAATAAAAGGAATAAAGATAGGAAAAGAAGGAATTAAATTATCATTATTTGGTGATGACATGATACTCAATCTAGAGGATCCTAAACACTCAATTAAAAAATTGCTGGACCTAATCACCAAATTTAGTCACTTAGCTGGTTACAAGGTCAATGTGCAAAAATCAATACTCTTTGTATACACAAACAGTAAATCCACTGAGATATAAATTGGGGAGTCAGTTACTTTCACAATCGCACCATATATATATTTAAATATATAAATATATATATATATATATATATATATATATATATATATATATATATTATATATATATAACAAAGGGGGTCAAAGACTTCTACTCTGAAAACTATAGCACTCTGAAAAAGGAGATAGAAGATGATATCAAAAAATGGAAAGACATACCTTGCTCCTGGGTAGAAAGAACCAATATCTTCAGCCCACCCAAATTTTAAAACCCAGTTCAAAAATGAGTATCTGAAATAAACAAATACTTTTCAGAGGAAGAAATAAGAGCAGCTAAAAAGTATATGAAGAAATGATCAACATTATTAGTCATTTGAGAGGTGCAGATGAAAACACTGAGATTTCATCTCACTCTGCAAAGAATCGTTGCCATTTCAGTATTAGCCAGCAACAAATGTTTCATGAGGCTGAGGAGAAGAAGGAACGCTTCTTGTTGTTGGGACTGTAGACTTGTACAACCCCTGTGGAGATCAGTTTGGAGATTCCTCAAAAAGCTAGGATTGGAGGTTCCATTTGACCTGACCATCACCCTGCTAGTTATATGCAAAAACGAATTAAAAGACTCATATCACCGTGACATATGTGCACGCATGTTTATAGCAGCTCAGTTTATGATTGCTAAATCTTGGAAACAACCCAAATATCCATCAACTAGAGCCTGGATAAGAGAGATGTGGTTCTTTTACAGAATGGAGTATTACTTTACCATAAAAATGAAAAATTCAAATCATTTATACTTAAATGGACATACCTTGAGGATATCCTCATAAGTGAAATAAATAGGTCACAGATAGATACATATCGCATCTTTTCTCTTGTATGAGAAAATAAAGATGTAAATGAGTTCTAGAATTGTATGTTATACATTGTCAAATAGAAAATACTCAAAGAGAAATAGGGTGAAGGGGAAAATAATGAGATTATAACAAATAAAAGGAAATAAAGTTTATGTATATAGGGGGTGGGGTGGTAGGGTGGGTAGGACTATGGGAAAAATGATAATTAAGTTGGTATAAATTCTCATTGTTGAGTGCAACCATGATGTATATATGTTATGTACCAGTAAAGATGTCAATTAAAAAATTAAAATATTCTCTATGCATCTACAGTAACACTGAAAAATATGTTTATCATTACACCTCACTATATGAACTAAAAGCCTTCATAGCAGCACTTTTCTAATCATCAGAATCTGAAGTTTCATGAAGAAATGAAAATGGTGGTTTTGAGATGTTTAGAACTACAAAGACACTGAAGACACTTAGATAACTTCAAAATTGCCATTGTTTTCACAACAACAAGGCCTGTCAGGCAGGAAAAAAAAAAAAGCTGAAAGTTTGGCTCCTATTTACTAATGTTTTTGAAAGCTTTGTTTCAAACTATCAAACTATTTATACACCACCCAAAAACATGGCAGTTGAAAAACAACTTGTATCATCTGTTCTTTTTTTTTTGGTTGTTGTAGCCTTTGGCAGTCTATGTCATATGAACTTTCCAAATAGGATATAGAAATATGGCTTGATAGATGCAAAGACATTTTACACCTTGAATTTAGGCAATTCTCCTGAAACTCAGCCACCAGTTCTTTGTTCAGATATAGACCATATAATACTGTGAGCAGACCTATTACACCTGTTTCAAAAGGTAACCCACTTGATATAAAATTTCCTGAAAGAATATAAGTTGACCAGCACAAAGTTTATTCACAAGGACAAAGGAGAGTTTACCTAAAAATGTTGTAAGTCGATAATAGAGGAATGCATAGTGCAATCTTTAGATTTCACAAAGATTTAAAATTGACTTCATATACTATAAAAAACAATAAAATAGTATTGATATTTTCAATGTCATCCTTTGATGATAAGATTAAAAATGAAGTCAGGCATGTTGGTGCACATCTGTCATCTTAGCACCCTGTGAGGCTGAGGCATGAGGATCCTGTAGGTTGATTGTCAGCCTGTGCTAAGTATTGAGTAAAATATGCATCTACAGTAACACTGAAAAATATGTTTATCCTGCACTACATAGGC
>PVIR01027319.1:0-22708 GCA_004026965.1 Petromus typicus
TACTGGACACAGAAGCTAGCTGCAAACCTAAGATCACAAACAGGATGATTATACTGTCTCTAAGTATCCTCCCCCAAGACACAGATCATTATAAGAGTAAATAGGGTAGCATCTTTACACGAGAGAAGTCTGGCAGACATTTGAACCCAGCATAACGTGTGCCCTAAATAGAGGGCACAGAGACAAGAACAGTGCCCCTTCTGACATTCCTCCTTTGAACGCACACCCTGACCCTAAACATGAGAATCCATCGACTGTACAACATGTGGCAAAAGAACTGGCCAGGACCCTTAGCAAATGTCAAGGTTACTAAAGATAAAGCCAAACTGATCCAGTCTCAACAAGTCCAGTGAGGCTTGATCCAAAGTCAAATCTACTAGCAAAAACTATTTTGCTAGACAGAATGTTAGTGGAACTGACAAGATTTGAATGCAGACTATAGATTAAATGACGGAACTGTTCCTGATTTACAACAGAAGTTATATTTAGTTATGTCAGAAAATGACTTCATTTTCAGGAAACATAATGCAGTTTTCAAGGGTAAGAGCAACATTATGTCAACATCTTACTTAAATGGTTCAGAAAATTCTGTGTGTTTAGATGTATATGTATGCAGGCATGTGTATATAAATAACTATAGATATGGTGGGGGGGGAGGCTTCTGAAGAGGTAAAAGTTGGGTTGAGCTATAAAGGAAAGAAGGAACTAGCTAAGAAAAATTCCAAGGAGAAAGCAAGGGGAAAGATGGTGCAAAGGCTCTGGGGCCCGAAAACACTTGATGAATTGAAGGCGTAGAAAGAAGCTTGAGTGGGCTGAAGCAGACTGGATAAGGGGATAAGAGCTATGAGATTGGAGCAGAGAGAAATTTGCCTCCTTATTCTAAGAATAACAGGAAGCACTAATAGGCTTTAGCCAGGAAGAAGGCAAGATCCAATTTTCATATTGAAAGCTCATGTTAACTGCAGTATGAAAAATAGAACACGGGGTGGGCCCCAGTGGGCTCAAGGAGGCCAGTTAGGAGAAGCAGCAAATTCTTAGCTGACGATGATGGCTTTGGGCTCAGGGGTTGGGAGGATGGAGAGCAGGGAGCCAATTTGGGAGTTTCAGGAGACAGAAATTGAAACAGGACTCGGTGGTGCCCCGATATGCTCTCTAGTTCCCCCTTTTCAGACTCTAGATCAGTTGATGGAACTGAACCTCAGATTTCAAGCTGAAGCATTAAAGTAGCCCCCCTCATTCTTGTTCTAGGGCTGCTGTTCCTACTGGTTTCTTATTCCCACACTCCTTTCAGGATGGATCCAAAGATGCCATACATTTATACTGTTGGAGGAGGCTGGAAGCTTGCAAACTGTCCTGAGAGGTAAAGGGGCTCATCTCATGTGAAAAGAGGCATGGCGACTTCTGTGAGGTGCCACAGTGTTTCTAATGCCCTGGCACAGAGCAGGAAAATGCCCTGTGCTGGGGGGTGGGGTCCTAGGGGCACACGATGGCCCCATCCACAGCCAGACTGCAGCCTCGACACAGACCTCCCCGGAGAGCAGCCGTCTGCGCTCGCTGGTAGATGGCCTGTCTCTTTCTTGAGAAAGCACAGCAGATGCTTTTTATATAATGTCCAATTACCCCAAGGAATGTCACCATTTCTATGATTAATCAGTTGTGCACACTTGGGGACATGTGTGAGGTGAGTGTCCAAGGACAACTAAAGACCCTGTGGAGGAACAGAGATTGAATCCAAGCCTGTGGCCAATTGTTAGAAAAACAAATAACTGTATACATTACACAAGTATCCCTATAGATTATAGTCAAAGTGAGGACCTTTTAAATCTAAATTAATTGTGAAACATCCCTGTGGATTGTGAAAAAACAGGGAGAGCTGTAAACAATAGATATCCTCTGTTCAGAATTCAAGTAATAGCAACCTACTGAGCCTGCACTTGTGATTAACATGCCTGATAACTATAATTGCTTTTGTGCTTTAAAGGATTCTTCCCAAAAATCATGGAACCAAACAGATACATCCCTTTTTTTTTTTTTGGTAAGAGAAGCTCGGATGTCAACCCTGTGTGAAGCTTTCTTTCTCTGATCTTTGGGGCAGAATTAATAGGCCTCTCTTCCCAGCTCTTAGGGCCCTCATCAGCGAGAATTATTTATCACGGTAAAGCTCTCAGACGATTGTCTTTGTACCTAGCATGTCATTCCTCTTCATTCTGAGCTTTAAAGCAGATGCAAATAGGAAAAGCGGCAGCAGTTGGGCTTGCAGCTGCTCACTCTAGGGAACACTACATGGGGCCGGCCATGCTCGCCACCTATTAACCTCGTTAGTCCTCACTGTCACCTTGGTGCAGCAGGGACCACAACAATGGGCAGAACAGGGAAGGCACGTGGCCGGTCACTCCACTGCTAATTGGGGGCGATCAAAATTCTAACTCAGGCACCTGGCTCTGCCACCTCCCAGAGGGTGGGATGGGCAACACTACCTAAGAGGCCAGTACGAGAAATCCAGCCCTTCTCTGTCCACTTGTCCACCAAGCAGCCCCAGTGTAATTGTTGAGCATCTTTGACCTCAGATTTGCCCACCTCACTGAGATCCTGGGTCTCATCCACATTCACCGGCAGCCCCGCAGCAGGCTGCCTGGGCTTCCACCACTGACCCGCAGCCCAGGGCTGCCAGCTGAACATCTGATCCAAATGTTCTTGACAAGACAAATGTTTTTTGGATTGATTTGCTTGGGCATGATTGCTCTCCTAATGTCTTTACTCACCTTACAGTTTTTGAAGACCAAGTGATGTATTAGGCTAAGAGTTTAGAGACAGCAAAAATGTAGCAAATGCTGCCTGCACTCCCAGAGCTTCAAGTCCAATAAGGATTCAATCAAAAAGCCAAACTTTCAGATTACACTGCAGCACTGTATAGAAAATGCTCTTCCCATCATGCCGTTCTCGCTGGTCATGCCAAGTATTTTCCCGTCATGCCACTGCACAATCACTGTCAAGAGAAATCCATCCTGTCTTCCGCAATATTACCCTTTTCTTTATATCTTCTACTTGCATTTTGTGTTCCAGGGACAATATCTCTTTATGGGTCAGTGGCGTGGGAACCATTTATAATTTCAGACTGACCTTTCTTAAACATTACTCAGTGATAAACAAATTGCTCCCTTTGTGTTCAATGTGACTGCCATTTAAATTCAATTTGTTTGTACAGCGGGTCAACTAACAAGATGACAAAAGGGCACTTGCTCCTTTCAGCTACTGCCTTTGGACATGAAACCTGTGTGGCCTGTGCTTTCTGAAAGATTTATAATGGCATAAAATTTTAAAGGTTTTTAAAAATTTGGGGACATGGTATTGCTGGTATGAGAAGTAGGCATCTTGTCATTCCTGATTGCTTACCTCCACCCAGAGCCAGAAAAGGAGCTTGTGTCCATAGCAGCACACAGAGAATAGCACAGCTCCATGAGGTTGCCCAAGGGACACCACACCCTCACTGAGAACACTTCTGTTCTCAAGTGTGGTGACATGACTGCCTCGTCACGTGGTTCTTCCACTCCTCCTCACCCTGTCTCCAGAGGTAAGATTGGAAATGTCTCCTATTCCAACACAAATCAAAAGGACTCATTTTGGAATCTGATCTATGTCTCTGCAGCATTAACTTTAACATTGTTTGCCAGGGCAAGCGAAGCTATGGTGCAGCTCCAACTAGCTTCTTTCTTCCTAGTCTTGGCCACCCTGAGCACGTGAATTTAAAACAAACAAACAAACAAAGGTGAATGAAAGCTCTGTGGCTCCTACTCATTGCCACCTCAGTTTGGGTCCATTTGGACCTACAACAGAGCACGTCTCACCTGGGAATGGGAACTTATGCTTTGGCTTCCCTGGTGATTAGAACATGAGACTACAGAGGTGATGGTGGAAGGCCACTGTCACCAGCAAGGTCTCCTGAGCCACTTTGCTGCCTCCACTGTCTGAGTGGGTGGGAGCCTCTGGCTCTCGCTGCTTTAGATGCTGGCCAGAAGAGAATGCTGCTTCTGTAATGCACTCTGAGTCAACTACTTTTAACATGGCAGGAGTTCGCTAAAGAGATTTGGGGGGACTGTAGAGAGGTAAGTTCCAAATCCCATTAAAGTACATTAAAGAAAATGAAATTAGCCCAGGCAGGCAAATACACATCAAGCCATTAAATAATTTAAAGAGCTCTTAGTGTAGCACAGACCTACACAGAACAGAGACTCTTAAACTGCTTTGAGTTGTACTGAGCTAAATTGCTTGGCAGGATCAAACCTAGAGGTGGACACTAAAAACCTAGAGCTGATAAGAAGCGCTTTCTTACGAAGGGGAGCCAGGACAAACATTGATCATGGGACGCCTCCTGGTCACTAATGCCAGAGGAAGTTGCATGTGTGTCAGCTGCCTAGGCATATTCATCTTCCCTTCTTCCTTCCTAACAGAATTTCAGTTTTACCCAGGAAATAATAAACCCAAGTAAAAAACTGTGCTTCCCAGCCTTTCCTGAGACTAGAATGACTGATTGATACAGTTCTAGCTCAATAAGGTTCAAGCAAAAATCTGAGAGGAATTTCCACCAAATTCTAATTTTTGATGGAAATACTATCCCTTCTCCTCCATCATGTCCTCCTGTCTCTGTCTGGAAGGTAACAGTTAGGAAGCCGAGGTGGAGTGGCTGTTTTATCAACTTTCAAGAGACAGAACACTACCTGCTGAGCACAGACCAGCAGAAGGACAGGCACCAGGCTGGTTAGGTCAGCACGAGATGCTGGGACAGCCCTGCACTGCCAACCTCTGATTTTCTAGGTGAGGGAAATAAACCCCTTTTGCCTGAGTGGAAGCAATCGTTAGCCAATATAGTGTATCAGTAAACAAAATATTTCCTGTCCAGTAAGTTTTGGGAATTGGTAAAATCAACTCGGGTCTTTGTTACAAGACCTTTCTGAGCCTTTTATATCCTATCTGCCTGATAATGCTCAGAAAGGAGAGGAGAATACAGTGTGTTCTAAATTCTGTTGACCACAAAAACTTATATTTCATGTTTTATCTGTTGGTGTTATGGATGAGATCCAAAATGTCCCCCAAAAGGCTCATTGTGTTGAAGGACTGGTTGCCATCAGGGGCTTGAATTTTATCAAGTGAGCTAAGCCGTTCATGAGTTCATTTACTGACTGGGCTTATGGATGTATCTTTAAAAGGTATATGTTTCAAAAATTAATGTGATGATAATAAAAAAGGAAAAGCCTAATTATATAGGACGTAGGGGCTTATGGGGTGGATAGTGGAATGGGAAAAAATGAGAATCAAATCATGTCATATCATATACTGGTACAAATTCTCAATGCTGAAAGTGACTATGATGTGTGTATATAATGTACCAATAAAGATTTGAATTTAGGCCGGTGATTTAGCTCAGTGGTTCCAGCACCTGTCTGTCAAGCACAAGGGCCTGGGTTCAATCCCTGGTAACCATATACAATACTGGGCATGGAGACTCACGCCTAGGAGCAACCAGTACCACATACCACAGTGGTGGGCATGGTGGCTCACGCCTGTCATCCCAGCACTCGGGAGGGCAGAGGCAGGAGGATTGCTGTGATGTGAGTTTGAGGCTGAGCTCAGGGCCAGCCTGAACTCCAAAGCGAGACCCAGTCTCAAAAAAAAAAAAAAAAAGATTTGAATTTTAAAAAAAGGTCTATTTTTCTCCAGCCCCTTCCTCTCTGACTCTTTCCTTCACTATTTCCTGGCTACCACGACATGAGCAGCTTTCTCCTGCTATGTCCTTCTGCCATGATATTTCTGCCTTGCCACAGGCCTAAACAATGGAACTGGCCAACGTAGTCTGAAACTAGGAGCCAGAATAAGCCTTTCCTTCTTTAAGTTGTTATTCTCAGGTATTTTGTCACAGTGATGGAACACTAGCATACTTCTTTTTTTTTTTTGGTGGTACCAGGGATCAAACTTGAGCTTCCAAGGTAGGCACGGTACCATTTGAGCTAAACCCCCAGCCCTGAATGTTCACATACTTGGAAATAGCATCCCATGTACTTCGGGAAGTAGTGTCAGGTTCTCTTCAGTTACTTTCTCTCTCTCTTCCAGAAGCATGTCTTTCTAGGACATATAAACATAAATTCTTGAGCTGGGGATTTAGCTCCATGGTTCTGGTGCCTGCCTCACAAACATAAATTCTTAACTAACATAAACCATTAATCATAAAAGCGTTGCAGCTTTCTATACTGGGTTCAAGAGTATCTCCCCCAAATTTGTATTCATATGAAACCCTTTATTTAGAAATAGGGTCATCCTAATAATCAATAAGAGGAGGTCCTAGTGGGTTAGGGAGAATTTTAAAACAAAAGGCCATCATCCTTACATAGAAAGCGAGATGTGGACACACAAAGTCGCAGAGATGACTGACACACAGAGCAGGTTATATGACAGTGGCGACAGAGACTGGAGTGACACAGCTGTTAGCCTTGACGACAGGGGTTGCTGCCCACATCCCAAGGCAGAAAGAGGAAAGATCCTCTGTGGCAGTCTTAGAGTGAGTGCGGCCTTGCCAGCACCTTGATTTCAGACCTCTAGCTTTCAAACTGGCTGAGAATATATTGTTTTACACCATCCAGTTTGTGCTACTAAAAGGCATTTTGCTAAACTAATATACTTTGTAACATTGTTCCAAAGTCCAACTTTTATATTGGAATTGTTTGTGCCCAGGAGAAAATTAATGGTCAGCACTGAGGCCTGGCCCTCTAGATACTCTCCGACTCCCACTCAGCTCCTCTGCCACGTTTTATATTCTAACAGGGAATGTATATCCCTCCCGTCACTTTTCCTTGAGATCAAATAGCATCTTGGAAACTCTGACATTAGAAAAGGGAAAGTTGATGTTAAAAAGAAATGCCCTAAAGAACAGCTTTTCAGGAACCCAGATTTGTGATTAATTATCTGCCTCGCCTTGGGTCAGTGCCTTCTTTCCCGGCTTCATCTGTCTGATCGTTGTAACTAAGAGGTTGAACAGGCGCATCTCGATGGTCCCTAGGCTCTGACACTCTGAAATTCCAGTGGGAATGTGTGACATATGATTCACATTACTCAGAAACATAAAGACAGGCCGGGCCAGTTGGGATGAAAAATCAGAGCAGCCAGCCCCGGCTAATGCTTAGGGCTCCTTTTAGCTTTTCTAAATTTATTTATACAGATGTTTCTGAGTTGTGATGAGGTTGTGTCCTCATAGATTCATCATACATTTAAAATACAAATTGAAAATGCATTGCCTTCTGAATATCATAGCTTAGCCCTGCCTATCCCAAACATGCTGAGCACACTTACGCTAGCCAAAAGTGAGCAAAATCATCTAACACAAAGCCTATTTATAACAAAGTGCTGCTTATCCATGTAGTCTACTGACTACAGTACACTGTTCGGATGGGTGCTTCCTGATGCAGGTACATGGCTGAGGAGCTACAGTTCCCTGCTGCCTCCCAGGATCCCAAGACCGTACTGGGCCTTCTCTTCCTACACTGGGAAAGGTGCAAAGTCTGAGCTCAGTTTCTAGCTTATTGAGTTCCACATCATCATAAAGAAAAGAAAAAAATCCTAAGCCAAACCCTTGTAATTCTAGGATATTTATATGTAAGGTTTTTACTTCCTAGAATGAGTGCAGGTGGAGATGATGTGGGGACCCTTTTAGTGCCGTGGGTGGAGGTAAGCAATCAGTGCCATGTTGGAGTTCTGATCATACTGGCACACTGAAAAATCTGAGAGGATGAATTCTTTAGAGAGGGCGCTCATAGAAATGAAATTACTAGGACAGAAGAAAATGTGTCTATTTTCCACTCTTAAATTTAGACCTTAAGAAGCTAGATAAATTTATGTACATTACCAAATGTATTATTATGTTTAAAGTTTATTAAAATATTTTTACAAGTTTTCTTTAAAATAAATGGTGTAACAAGGCCAAATAACACCAATTCTCTGAAACTGTGCTTTAGCTTAGAAACCGGTTCCACTCGCATGACCCTGTCGTTGCTTTTTCTGAACATCACCCTTTCTCATCATCCTTGGCAAGTGTGCTCACCGGCACATGCCACAAGATTCTCAACACTGAGCATGCAATGAAAATTTATGACCAGAGCCAATACTGGAAACTAAATGTTATTTTTTCAATGTAATAACCCACAGGCTACAGAAAATCAATGATACAGAGGAATTAAAAGAATTCCTGCTTTCACAAGGAAATGACAAAAACCACAGTGTCTTAGGAAGGTGCATCACAATATCTTGATTATCAGAAATAAGTCATTTTAGTACCTTAAAGGCATAAAAGCCCTGCCACAATGATTTGGCAACAGCAAAGAAACTATACATTCTACAACACTCAAAGCCTTTGGACACTTGGTTATGAACATTTGTAATGTAATTTATACCTGGCAAGGGCGTAAAACCTTAAAATAAGACACTGTTTCTAATTCTCTAAGTATGTCAATAGCATTATGGACTACTACACTTATAATTAAAGAGAAAAATAGAGCAAAAAATGAAGTGTGTTTAAAGATCATAAGTTTTAGTTCTACATGAGTTTACTTAGTTATAACATACAATGCCTATTCATTTTCTCAATCCATAATGACTATTTGCCTAGTATTGATCTACTTTTTCTCATCCAAAAACAAATGAGTTGAATAATATCAGCTACATTGTAAAATAGTTATGATTACTAGACTTTCAATACATATAAATGTACATATATGTAATTAATGCAGCCTGCATGAAGTACTAAATGAATATCACTATTTACTATACAGCCAAATAGAAAGATTTGGGATGCTTTGGAAGACTGAGCCAACTATAATTTGCTGATGGACTGGATGAGAAAGTGAAGCTAAGAGAGAAACCAAGAACAATTCTAACATTTTTGGCTTGAATAACTGGATATGAGGAAAACAGAGTGAGAAACAGCCTCGAAGAAAGAAGTCAAAGGATAATGTTAGGTTTGGTCTGAGACATCTGTGAGACATCTGTGTAGAGATGTCAAGGAAGTAGCTGATACACGCACTTGTAGTCTCACTACTCACCACCATCAAAGTAGGACTGAGACCAGCCGTATGAGCATCACTGGTGAGCTAGCTGGACGTGCAGACTCTTCGGCCTTGCCTTGAGCTGCACAACCAGCATCCGCATTCTAAAAGGGTCCTCAAGTGATGAGCATTCACATTCAAATATGAGAAGCTCTACACTCAAGTTTGGAGAGATAGAGATTTTGGACTCCGCAGTCTACAAATGGGTTCTAAAGCCAAGGCCTGGATAAGCTCTGCTACAGGACACATCACAAAAGGATGCACAGAGGGAGCCTACGACGGAAAAGAGACAGCCAGTGAGGCAAAGGGGAACACACGGGAGCGAAGTGCTCCAGAGGGCCAAATAACAGTGTTTCAAGAAATGGTCAGCTGTGTTGAATGCTGCAAAGGGCTGAGTAAGAGAAGAGCAGAGAATTGGCTGCAATGACGGCGAAGGTCTGTAATCTCAACACTTTGGCAGGTGAGACAAGAAGATCACAAATTCAAACCCATCCTAAACAACCTAGTGACTAACTGAGACTCAGTAAGAAAATGTTTAAAAATTTCAAGGGCGAGGGCTACCTTAATGTAAAGGCCTTGGGTTCAGTGCCCAGTGGTTAAAAAAAATGACAATTTATTAGCTTTCCCAGGATGCCATCATCAGCGCCCTTGACAACACCAACCAGAGTGGCTTAGAAAAGACAGACACCAAGTTTACAGAGAGGGTGGAGGTGAGCACACAGAAAATGAAACAGAGAAAAGCCAACTCCTTCAAGGAGTTTTGCTCAGAAGTTAGATGAATAGGGCAGTAGCTGGAAAAGCTTAGGTGGGAAATCCTGGAGCTGCTTGATGGCTGGTGGAACTGTTGGAACTGAGAGACAGACCAAAGGGGCTGGTACAGAAAAGAAAGGACAATCACTAGAGTGGTGTTTTTGAGAAGTGGCTCACGGTCCAGAAAAAGGGACCCTCTTTGATATGAGCAGACTCAGCCCTGGAGCAGCGGGCGTGGTGATTTGGGGAGGGGTCCCCAGCTTCTTGTTTCTCTCTCTGTCTTTGAAATCACAGGCATTCAGCAATGTGTGCAGGGTGGAGAGGGAGAGATATCTAGAGAAAAGAGGAGTGAATTAGTCATTCTGGAAAGTGGGAGAGTAAATGCATCAGAATTATCAGGCTGAACAGAGTGGCTTTTTTCTAAAACCCCTACTCTGCCATCGTATGCTTCATTCCTCCAAAAATGTGCTTTGCTAATGCACAGAGCATGAATAATAAGAAAATACAATGTTCTCATCAATTCTTATTATTCCTGCAAGTATTTTGTTACATTATAGGTCACCATCTGCAGGGCAAGTCTAGACAGAGTCCTTGTGGAGCAAGACAGTGATACAGAAGGACAAGAGCCTCCATGAAACTTACAGCTCAGGGTGATGCAGAAATTAAAGACAGGAAAACACAAGATGCCTCGAGGATGGAGCTTTTCCTTCTGCACTTATAGCTCCAAAGAACAGCTAGGAGATGCCTCATGAGACTAGTACTTTGGTAAACAACATTTGATACTGTTAATTGCTTTTAATTGAGTTTTGAACACATCCGAAGGCAGTAACATCTCCTTGGTTACCTTCATCTCATTTTGAAATCAAAGTGAAGGATCACACAATTCCTTGCAGCACTCCCTAATCCGGTCATATGAAGCCCATTTTGGTGATGCTCCTGCGCTAAGTACACTCTGACCTATAACCTCTTCTCCCTCCCTCACTCAGAGGGCCTTCCGGGTGCGGCCTGGGCACCTTACAGCCACCTCGTCAAGAGGATGGTTTTACATAACTGATCTCTCCTCAGATCCCTACATCCTCTTCACCCCTCTCTCAGCCAATGAAGTCACCTCAAATACATCATGAAAAGCCCTACAATCGTCCAGCACTATTCATCCTCAACTCAGTCCTACTAGTCTGCCCGAGCAGCTCAATGTCATCCATCCCCATGGTACCTCCCTACTCACTCTGGCTAAAGCATCTGCCTCCTACCCTCTCCCTGATGTTTCCTGAATTTCTCCACTGTGTGGCAGGTACCAATGCTTGGCACTGTTTACCCTTCTATCTGCATGTTTAGTTTTGTCTGTCCCTGCTTGAGTGGCAAATCCTGGTTCTCCATGTATTCCCAGTACCTTGCATAATCACTGCACATCAAGAGGTTCGATAAACGTTTGTGGAGTGACTGGTTGACACGCAGAGGCAAACCACACAGCTTACCTACTCCATGACTGGTTACCTATTGTTGATAGTAAACCTCAAGCAACTGCAAATGTGTATTTGCTTGAGCATCTTTCTTTGATTCTTCCCTGCCCCTCTCTGCAAAAATAAACAGTGAGGTTGTCACTTATCTGAATCAAATTTATCTATTTGCAAAAATAGTTACTGAACTGAAGATACAGAAATCTGAACATGGAATAAGCAAATAAAACACAATGGAATCAATACTACAGCATGTATTCCTTTTTCTTCTGTCCCTTCCTTAGGGAGCAGCCAGCCCCTCACAAAACAAACCACACAATCCTCCCGAGAACTCTGAAAGCAGCCTGTGCAGAGGAAGGATCAGACACTCCAGCTGCCAACTTCACCCTTGAGCATGGCCCTCCTTTCAGGCAGCTCCCATCTGCTCCACCCTTCTCCTGTTTGCCTGAGAATGGAAGCATTATGCTGATGTTTTTAAAATCAAGGAAAAACCAAGGTGAGATACTAGAGCTTCCGAACATAGGAAAAGATTCTCAGGGTCACTGATCCCTAAGACAATGCAAATTGAAATCACATGGAGATACTGATGCGATGGCTAAAATCTTGAACAAAAACCCGACAATACCAAGTAAAGAGTAACCAGAACTCATATATATTGTGGTAAGAACACAAAATTACACAGTTATTTTGAAGACAGTTTGGTAGTTGCTTATAGAGTACACACATTATACTATTTTGCAATCCTACTCCTACATACTTAGCCAAGAGAAGTGAAATCTTATGTTCACACAAAAACCTGTATGCCAATTTGCACTGCGACTTTATTCATAATTACTCAAGGTTGGAAACAACACAAATACCTTAATGGGTAAATTGCTAAATAAATTGTGGAACCTCCACCTACAGGGATATTACTCAGTAATCAAAAAATAATTAATGGTTAATATATGTTGATGGTGTAGATGAATCTCAAAAAAATTATGCAAGGTGACAGAAGCCTAAGACAAAGGCTATGATCCCATTTCTGCTACTCTGCAAAATTACTGTGCAGGGTAAAACAAAACCACATGGTTGGTTCCCAGGGCCTGCAGATGGGATTCACTACAAAAGAACATAAGGAGACATTTGTGATCTTGAGTGAGTGGCAGGTATATGAAGGTATTGTTTGTCAAAATTCATAGAGCTGTACATGTAAGGAAGGTAAATTTTACTATGTGTGCATTACATTTCAATAAATTTAATCTTTTTTAAGCTTCCAGTCTCAGTAAATTAAAAAAAAATAACTTTCTATATAATAATGAGGTGAACACAGTAATAAATAATACCAGCAGTACAGCAGCAGAACAAATCATCATTAAAGATCCTGTGCCTGATCCTACAGTAGCTGCACTCTAGCCTTGAATGAATCTGTAATGACAAAATACCTCATCTGCAGCCAGGTTTATTTCAAGGTGCCACCTTGCTGCTGCCATCTGGGAGCTGGGCAGCCATCCATCTCAGCCCCACCTTGAACAGGGCACAGAGGACCACATTCTAAATCCACAGCCACCTGGGCCCTCTCATTGGCAGAATCAAAGTAACTGGCATTCCAGAAGGTGGGCTCCACCCTTGCAGCTTTGTCCAAGTGCCTTCCCACATCACCTTACAGGTACAGCAGCAAAAGCATGGCTATACCCTACATGACTGCATTATGGCATTTACTGAGGGGGAATGAAACCTTTATCAAAACCAAATTCTTTTTCAAGAGAATATTTTAGCAGGTGAAAAGTCATGGAGGGTGTGACATAGGGAAGGCACTAAGACAGGAGCAGATGGGCATGTGGATTTGCTCTGCAAAGAGAAGGTCCTGTTCCTCCTTCCTCAGAAAACTTGCTCTTCCTGGGACCCCTCACTCCTTCATTACATCCCTAGGATCCTAGGAACCAGACTCCTTTGCATGACCTAGAGCTAGAGATCTGCTTTATAACATTGTCAACTTAATTAAGCATTGTTCTGATGTCCCAGTTGCCAAATCTAGGGATTTTTGTCTCATTATTATAAATCACCTTCATATATCTATCCTTTGTTAATATTCTCTAGTTGTTTTCATTTTGTGTTTGAAGTTCACTAATGTTTTACATTATAGTTCAACACGGCAAGCTCCAATTTTAAGAAAACAACAAACAGTACAATACCATAGATATATATTAATCATGGAGAAATTGAAAAATAGAAAAAAAGTAAAGAACATAAAATAATGAATCTATAGAACCACCACCTAGTATTTACAGAGCAGAGAGCAATGTGTCTGGGAAATCCAGACAATGCCCCCTGTTGTACTGTAATCAGGAAGAGCGCCTTTTTTCACCTAAACAGTGTGCCATGCCAGTTTAGATGATGGATTATACTCTGCCTTAACAATTATCAGTTCAGGATCCAGGGATTTAGCTTAGTGGTTCCGGCACCTGCTTTGCAAGCACAAGGGCCTGATCCCTGGTAACAACACACAACAATGCCAGGCGTGGTCACTCAAACCCACCAGCAATCAGTACTACACACAGAATATTGGGGGAGGTGGCTCATGCTTGTAATCCCAGCACTCAGGAGGCAGAGGCAGGAGGATTGCTGAGTTTGAGGCTGAGTTCAGGACCAGCCTGAACTACAAAGCGAGACCCTGTCTCAAAAACTAAAAAAAAATATCAGTTCAGGTTCTATCTTACCTCTAAATCCACTTGTCCTCCATATAAAAAAATTTATTTTCAGATAAATCCTAGACATTATATCATTTTACCATAAATATAATAGACATTTTCTACCACAGAGAAAGCACTATTGTGGTAAAATATGTACTAAAAATACATTAAAATATATAGTAGATATTTTCAAAAGAGATTATAATTGTTTAAAATCCTTAAATTTGATATACCATCAACTAAATATTAGAACTAAATATTGCAAAGGCTTTAAAACTGAAAATAATCTTTATACTCTATAGTTCTAACAGTTAAAAACTACAAAACGGGATTCTAAAAACTTTTCCATCTTGTGATCATTACTAAAGCTGAAAAATGAAGCAATAATCTCCAAAGAGATAGAAACATGGAAACAAATGGATTTTCTTATAAATTATAACTATATATTTAACTCCAGAACAAAGTCTTTGGCACCAACCAATCCTCATCCAGTGAAAAAAGCTGACAGCCCCGCCCTTGGGAGGATCCACCCTGTTGACTCATTTTCTATTAGTTTCTTATTCTCTGGGTCTAAGTTAAGTAGCAATCTGACAAATGGTCTCCTGTGGCACCTGTGCTATAGTCACTCATGTTCCTAGAAGTGTTTAACTTTTCTTAATCCTCATGTTTCTCCAAATCCCTTTTAGACTGTTATCCAAACTCTTTTTTCTAATTTGGCACTTGTATTATCCTGAAGTTGTGATGAGAAATAACGGTCAGAATAGCATGCAAACTAAAAGTTAATCACCTTGAGTGGAGTAGAAGAATGTTTCAATGTTCCTGCTGTTCTAGATGGGAGAAGATACTGGAACCTAATTGATAGTTATTTGAAGGTGTTTTCATAACAAAGAAAAGCAAACTTCATCAGGGTCTGAATTTTTTTTTTTTTTAGGTTTTTGGAGACAGGGTCTCGCTTTGCGGTTCAGGCTGGCCCTGAGCTCAGCCTCAAACTCACATCACAGCAATCCTCCTGCCTCTGCCTCCCGAGTGCTGGGATTACAGGCGTGAGCCACCATGCCGGGCACTATGGTATGCGGTACTGGTTGCTGCTGGGTGTGGGTCTCCATGCCCAGTATTGTTATGTGGTTACCAGGGAATCGAACCCAGGTCCTTGCGCTTGCGAGACAGGCGCCGGAACCACTGAGCTAACTCCCCGGCCCAGGGTCTGAATTTTAAGTGAAGTCATGTCAACAGTTTAAGTTGCTACAATATATGACTTCCCTGAAAATTAATGACTTTTAATTCAAGATATTAGGCCTATCCTATCTACCTTATTTTTCTCTCTCCTTGGACTCCATACATTGATTATTAGGTAATAAAAACACAGACGCTCATAGTGACATAACAAACATGGGTCATAACCAGACAAAAGACTCAACAAATTTCCAGGGAGCAGAAAGCAGACAGGGACCCAGTAACTAACATCTGAGAAGGAAGTCTTGGCCTATATTCCAGAAGAAACCAGAGCCAAAGAGGTGACAGATCTGTATGGCAGAGCCCTAAAGATGTCGCAGATGCTAGAGGCAGGAACTCCAGGGAACAGAAAGGAAAAGAGGCTCCACCTAAGAGCACAACTTGAAAGTCTCCATACAAAGCAGTAGGTGCTGTCCACCCCTAGCTGTGCCCCCTATAGGGGCCATCCATAGTGCCCTCATCTGTGGGTTACCTCCTATTTCAAAATAACACGTACATATAGCTGTTTCTGAATTTATCTGCTTCAGTCACAGGAAGGTCCTTTTTGAGGGACAGCACAGAGAAGTGGAGGAGCTGTCACGGTGCTGATGCTCCCAAATGAAAGTCCTTTTCAGTGTTTTTAGGAGACCCCAGAGAAAACAATCTATTTGAACTTCACAATGTCTCCATTCTCTACTCTTTGGCCCAAACTGAGATACTGGAATCTCTAGAAGGACATGAAATCCTAGCGTGTGACTTATTGCACAGGGATCAACATCAACTCCATCAGATGATAAATATTTCAAGAGTTTTCAGCTTTTACAAATACCTTATGGACAAGTCATAGCTATGGCTGTGGAACAGAAAGAATATTTTATCCACATCAATGAGGCAAAAGAAATGTAGAACTAGAGGGACAGAGTAATAAATCAAAGAGCGGTGGTAGGACCAGTTTTGTCTTACAGAGTAGAGCCCCAAGTGATGTGAATGACAGCTTATTAAAAAAGAAATCTGGGTTTTTCTTAAATATATATTTTATTAGTATTTGTTAATCTGATAATTTAAGGGGTTAAAATGTGGTGTTTCTATACATTCATATAACTTTTTTTTTTTTGAGACAGGGTCTCACTTTGTAGTCCAGGCTGGCCCTGAGCTCAGCCTCAAACTCGCATCACAGCAATCCTCCTGCCTCTGCCTCCTGAGTGCTGGGATTACAGGCGTGAGCCACCACGTCCGGCACTGTGGTATGTGGTACTGATTGCTGGTGGGCATGAGTCACCACAACCAGCATTGCTGTATATAGTTACTGGGAATCAAACCTGGGCCCTTGCACTTGCAAGGCAGGTGCTGGAACCCCTGAGCTAAATCCCCAGCACCGATATAACATATTTTGATTGGATCTATCTTCTATTGCCCTCCTTTATTCCCTTCTTCTTATCTAATAATAATCTCCCTTCATCTTTTCTAGATTCTACATATGACAGAAAACATGCAATTCTTGGATAGTTGTCTTTCTGAGTCTGGTTTATTTAGCATAATGTGATCATCTCTAGCCCCATTCATTTTCCTGCAGATGACATGATTCCATTCTTTTTTAAAAGTTGAATAATGGTGTGTGTGTGTGTGTGTGTGTGTGTGTGTGTGTGGTGAGGAGATAGAGGTATGGTATAATAAGATGCATCCTTGACTGTTTTGGCAGGAAGTCACAAGACATGATCAAAGTTGACAAATCCAGAAACAGTATTATGTGCTTATTATTTTGAATAAGAAGTAATACAGTAGAAATTGTTTGCCTATGACAAAGGATTTGGGATGGGGCAAGGGATGTTGCTGTAACATTCCCCGGTTCTATTTAATGTGTGAACTATGTGCATGCATTCCCTTAAAGACTAAAAATTTGAGTGTGAAATAAAAGAAAGAAAAATAATGGTCTATTTTATGAAAAAAGAGAAAAAAGAGTCTCACACACACTACAGCAGAAGCAAACATGGAATGGTTAAACTAGATACTGCATAACTATGGTAACAGATGTAGCTAATTTAGGATACAAACGAGGGTGTTGAAAGAGCTAAGAGAAATGTGGTGTTAAGACAGAAAGAATAAATTCTAAATAAAGGGATGCTGAGATAATCAGTATGGGTGCACTGGCATCTGACACAGTAAAGAGGTAAGAACTAAATTTGCCCTCACTATTTCCATGTCTTTTCACTGCAGAGTTTTAAAAGTAAAAGCCAGATCCTTATGGGGGCTCTCATGCCATGTAAAGAAAGCAAACATGATGAATTTCATACTCTATAAAATACTATAGGTGGGAAATCCTGTCCATTGTTGAGTGAAATTCTATTTTCATATAGTCTCCACACATTTCCAGATTTATTATTATTATTATTTTTTTTTTAGGTTTTTTTTTGAGACAGGGTCTCAGTTTGTGGTTCAGGCTGGCCCTGAGCTCAGCCTCAAACTCACATCACAGCAGTCCTCCTGCCTCTGCCTCCCGAGTGCTGGAATTACAGGCGTGAGCCACCATGCCCGGCACTGTGGTATGTGGTACTGGTTGCTGCTAGGTGTGAGTCTCCACGCCCAGTATAGTATGTGGTAACCAGGGATCGAACCCGGGCCCTTGCGCTTGCAAGACAGGCGCCGGAACCACTGAGCTAAATCCCCGGCCCACATTTCCAGATTTAAAAACTTAATTTGTTCTTCAAGTAAAAACAATTTATTAGTGACATTCAAATGCACCATATAGTTTTCCTTTCAATAAAATGATTCATCATTGCGCAAAAGCATTTAACTACCCTTTCAAAAGTACCCAGAAGAATACCGAAGAAACACAAAAATAAGAACAAATTTGCATCACTTCTGCTTACCAGGCAGCTGCCATCCACATGGCAAGAACTGTGGGGAATTATATCTTTATAACATGGTTCCTCCCATCCAGAAATATGACATTATATTTCTTGAGTGAATGGTGGTGATACATATTTTCTGTGCACATTGTCCATTTCATCAAGACTTTTATAACTATAGGTTCAACAATGCAGACCTGAAAGAAATCTCCATGCTAGCCACAAAGCTTTCTGTTACAATCTACCTGCAAGGCTCAGATCAAAGAAAAAGGAAACAAAGAAAGAGAAACATGAACAAAATGCCTCCAAAAATTCCCACCTCCCCCAAGGCTGAACCATGTGGCATTGAAGAGGAGAAAAATCCAGCCCGACACAGCCAAATCATCTGAAAGGATAACAAAGGTGATAACAAAACAGAACAATAAGGCATTTGGTGAGCTCAAGGAAGATAAAGCTAAATAAATAATAGACTTAATCAAAACAATCAACAAATTTACAGAAGACACTATTAAAAAGCTAGCTGAGCTAAACAAAATGATACAAAACATAAATGACTGGCACATGAAAGAATTGAAGTCTATAGAAAAGAACCAAACATTGAAGAGATTAAAACTCTATCAAAAGTATGGACAGCAGAGATAGTCAATATGACTATCTGCCCTGGAAGAAGACAGAGAACCAAAACTAGAAGACAGAGTTTTTATTGGTGATAAATTAATGAGAGATACCTTAAAAATAAGAGAATGTGAAGAAAGGATCCAAACGCTGCTAGACAATACAACGAAGACTAACATAAGATTAATTGAAATTGGTTTTTTAAAAAAAGAGCAGAAGATAGCACAAATGGCATAAGAAATCCTGTCTACTGAAATAATAGCAGAAAACTACACACATATGAAAAAAGAATTTAACATACAGATGTGTGAGGCTTCTAGAACTCCAAATAGCCATATACATAAAAAAAACTTCCCCATGACACATCATAATCAAAATCTCAGAAGTTAAACACAAGAACAGAATCTTAAAAGCTATTATAGGAAAGCAATGATTCACTTATAAAGGTAAACCCATGAGAACTACAACAGACTTCTCAACACTAACCTTAGAGGCCAAGAGAGGATGGACCAGTGAAATGTTTCAGGCCCTGGAAGAAAACAACTTCCAACCAAGACTGACAAATTCTGCAGAACTATCTTTCCAAATTGATGGAGAAATAGGATATTTCCATAAAAAAATGGACATCTAAAAAACTTTAGGACCACCAAACCAGCACTCAAAAAATCCTGGATATCTTAGAAAGAGACAATGAAATTAACAATGACAAAGAGGCTAAAAGAATACATACACCAAATAGGTTGAGAAAGAAGTACAAAGAAAAGAAAGGAAGTCAGAAACAGGAAAATAATATAATAACAGGAATAAGTCAATATGTATGGTAATAATTCTTGATTCCCCAATCAAAAGACACAGATTGACAGTATGGATCAATAAGCAAAACTAAATGCATGCTATATACAAAAGACACATTTAACCTCAAAAGAAATTCATAGACTAAATACCAAAGGACAGAAAACGATATTCCATACAATGGGAACCTGAAAATAAGCAGGACACACTATCTTATTTTCAAAGATTTCAAGCTAAAACTGATTAGAAGAGGCAAAGAAAGTCAACTCCATCAAGGCTGAATCATGTGGCAATGAAGAGGAGAAAATCTAAAGCTGAGATAAGGGATGTGATAACAATTGTTAACATATATGCACCAAACAACAGTGCACCCAATGTCACAAAACAAACATGATTGGAAATAAAAGATCAGATCAACATAAACATAATTATAGTGGGGGAACTCAATACATCACTGTCATAAATAGATCAAATAGACAAAAAAATGAACAAAGAAGCATCAGAATTGAACAAACCTTCAAATAAAGAGACTTAAAAGATATCCATGGTGTTCCACTCAACAATACAAAATACATTCTTCTAAAGAGCACGTGGAAATTTTTCCAAAATACACCACATACTAGTGAATAAAAAAATTAAGTAAATCCAAAAGAATCTGAATTATATCATTCATATTAACATATCATAGCACAATGAAACTAGAAATCAATAGCAAAAAAACCCCACAGGAATTATGTAAATGCATGGGAATTCAATAATACCTTCAACAATCTAGGGGTTATAGAAGAAATAAGACAGCTCCTAGAATTACACTATAATGCCAGTGTAACATGCCACAATTTATGAGATAAAATGAAAGCAGTCCTAAAGGAAAGTACATAGCTTTCCAAAAAAATAAGAGCCTAAATAAATAATCTAAGTTCTTTGGAAAACAACAAAAATCCAAATCCAAAACTAGTAAAAAGAAAGAAGTTATAAAGATCAGAGCAGAAATCAGTGAAAAGAAGCTTAAAAATACAGTACAAATAATCAATGAATTGAAGAGTTGGTTCTTCTAAACAATAAACAAAATAGAAAAATTCTTAGCCAATCTTACAAAATATGAAAGAAAAAACAAAATCTATGCAATTAAAATGAAAAAGGTGAAATTACAATGGACATGGGCAAAATTCAGATTATTAGCAACTGCTTCATCAGAACCAACGGATAGATTCCTAGATTCATGTGAATTACCAAAACTAAAATAAGAAGATAAAAAAAAAAAAAACCTTGCATAACCCTACAACAGGTAATGAAGTTGAAGCAGTAATAAAAAGAAAAACCTACCAACTAAGCAAAACCCAAGGCCATATGGATTCATTTCTAAATTCCAATAAGATCTAAGACCAATACTCCTCAAGCTCTTTAATGAAACTGAAGTAGAAGGAGTACTCCTAAAGTCATTCCTGGAAGATAGCATTACCCTGATTCCAAAACCAGACAAGAATCCAACCAAAAAAGAGAACTGCAGAACATTGCAGCAGTGGTCGGTAGGAGCTGTTCTTCGGAGCAGGCAAGCCTGTGCCCTTTCCAGATGCACTCTGCTCAGATTCCTCTCCCTTGTCCACATTCTGGCACAAGTGGGAAGACACAAAGGCAAACTCACACTCTATCTTTGCTCAGGCTTCCCTGTGATCCAGAACACATTTTAATTATAAATCATTTCCAACTGCCCCTAGACTAAAGCCACTGATGTTGGAGAATGCACAAGCCCCACCATACACATGTGTGGAATGACGAGAGTGTGAGGCACCTGTCATGTGACATCCGGAGCTCACATTCGGGAACCACAAAAGCCAGCACATTACACCCAGCCCATGTCCGACAAGGAAAGGACTGAAGACATTGTCCTGAACACTACAGTATATTTGCAAAGTTTCTCTCTGACCTGAGAATCAAGAATTGATGTGTTTTCCTTAATAAGTTTTTATTTTGTTTTCATATCCTGGACATGTGATGTTTTGTGTCTCATATTTTTGCGGCACAGCTCTTATCACAACTTGTAGTGATAGATTTGTTTGACAGACTTCTTGATGAAGGCCCATTTCTTACATTTATCTTCATTTATCTTTAAGCACTGTGAGGGCAGAAACCATGTCCATCTGTGTCATCCTTTTGTTCCCAGCACTTCTCATAGAACCTGGCATAATTTCTCAATGAACATAATGAATAGATAAAACATGTGAGCCATGGCTGGTCAGCTATCTCTGCATACCTGCTAGAGCTGGGTTTGTTCCTTGCCTTCACCAGGGCCTCTACTCTGAGGTTCTTTTTCTTTCTCTTCTACTTCTAAATTAGGCTGCCTTGTTATATTTTATAAATCCTGCCAAATGTCTTTAAATCCCTTGTGGAACAAGGTAGCAGATAGATAAACATATTTCCCAAAGTCTTTTTTATATGTATTTAAAATCTTAACACTAAACCCTCTGCCAACAAACACATTTGATCATTTGTAAACCTTAATAGCTAAAGTGTGCTAACTCCAGCATTCTACGAATATTTAAAGCAAATTCCAAACCCAGCTGAAGAAACCACAGGTGGTATTGTCATTTCAAACACCACAGTATATTGAGTGAATTGTGTGGGGAACAAACACATTTCTAGAAGGGGGCGATGGAATCTGGTGTACAAAAAAGAACAGAGTGTAACAGAACACATCTGTCATCCCAGACATTTGGGAGACTGAGGCAGGAGGGTAGCAAACTCAAGGCCAGCCTGGGAAACTTAGCACAATATTCTATCTCAAAATAAAATTTAAAAGGGGAGGAAGGTGTAGCTTTGAGGTAGGACACTTGTCTAGCAAGCACGAGGCCCTGGGTTCAATCTCCAGCACCTCCCAATGAGAAAGAACATAGGGAATTCTACAAAATTATTGTGGATGTGAGATCAAAGGATGGTTGGTTTTAGTGGGTTTCCAAAATGTATTGACCTCAGAGTTACAGTAAAAGGTTTGCTCTTATTTGGGGGAGGGGTGGAAAGACCTGGGTAATGCCCTGGTTCGTAGGCATTGAGAGAAGTCACAACACCCAACAAGATGAAGGCAAAATGTTAGAAAGTAAAAATATCAAATAGTCTAAGCCCTTTTAAAAATATGATCTATATTATTTATATGTTACTGGGAGGTGTTACTTACAAATCTGAAATTTCATAGCTGTCTCCTCTGGTTGTACTCATCCAAAGCACTTTCACGTCAAATATGAACCACTTTTTTTTTTTTTTTTTTTTTTTTTTTTTTTTTT
>PVIR01027320.1:0-23042 GCA_004026965.1 Petromus typicus
CAACTCCGAACCTGAAATTATACTATAAAGCCACTGTGATAAAAACTGCATGGTACTGGCAAAGTAACAGACCTGAGGATCAATGGAGTAGACTAGAAGATCCAGAAACTACGCCAGATACACTGAGCCACCTCATCTTTGACAAAGGAGCCAAAAATCCTCAATGGAGGAAAGATAGCCTCTTTAACAAATGCTGCTGAAAAAACTGGGCTTTAACTTGCCAAAGGCTAAAACTAGATCTAACCTTTTCACCGTGTACCAAGCTAAAATCAAAGTGGATAAGAGACCTAAACATTAAAACAGACACTCTAAACCTACTGCAAAACAGGTTAGGTAAAACTCTCAAAGACACTGGCTTAGGGAAAGACTTCATGAACAAAACTTCTATAGCACAGGAATTGGCGGGAGAAATCAACAAATGGGACCTCATTCTTTTAAAAAGCTTCTGCACAGCAAAGGAAACCACCAACAGTGCAAACAGGCAACCAACAATGTGGGAAAAAATCTTTGCCAGCTGCTCCTCAGATAAAGGGCTACTATCTAGAATACATAAAGAGCTCAAAAAAATCAGCCCACACAAATTTAATGACCCAATTCAAAAATGGGCATCTGAAATGAACAGATATTTTTCAGAGGAAGAAGTAAGAGCAGCTAAGAAGCATATGAAGAAATGCTCAACATTATTAGTCATTCGAGAAATGCAGATGAAAACAACATTGAGATTTCATCTCACTCCACATAGATTCGCTGCCATTTCAGAATCAGCCAACGGCAAATGTTGGCGAGACTGCGGAGAAGAAGGAACCCTTCTCCACTGTTGGTGGGACTGTAGACTCGTACAGCCCCTGTGGAGATCAGTTTGGAGAATCCTCAAAAAGCTAGGATTGGAGGTCCCATTTGACCCGGCCATTGCCCTGCTAAGTATATACACACAAGAATTAAAAGACTCATATCACAGTGACCTATGTGCACCCATGTTTATAGCAGCTCAGTTTGTGATTGCTACATCTTGGAAACAACCCAAATGTCCATCAACTGGAGACTGGATAAAAAAGCTGTGGTTCTTCTATGGAATGGAGTATTACTCTGCCATAAAAAATGATAAGTTTGAATCATTTCTACTTAAATGGACATACCTTGAGGACACCCTCATAAGTGAAATAAATAGGGCACAGATAGGTACATATCGCATCTTTTCTCTGGTATGAGAAAATAAAGATGTAAATAAGTCCTAGCATTGTATGTTATATATTGTGAAATAGAAAGTGCTCAATGTAAAATAGGGTGAAGGGGGAAAATGTTGAGATTATAACAAAAAAGTAAGGAAACAAATTTTATGTATATGGGGAGTTGGTAGGGTGGGTAGGGCTATGGGAAAAAATGAGAATTCAGTTGTGTCTTATACTGGTACAAATCCCTATTACGGAGTGCAATCAGATGTGTATATTTAACGTACCAATAAAGATTATATATATAATGTGGCATTTATTTACAGTGGACTACTGCTATGCCATGAAAATGGATGAACATGAAGCATTTTTAGGTAAATGGATGCACCTCAAGACTATGATCTTGGGCTGGGGATTTAGCTCAATTGGTATCGTGCCTACATTGGAAGTACAAAGGCCAAAGTCCAATCCCCAATACCAAAAAAAAAAAAAAAAAAAAAAAAAAAAAAAAAAAAAAAAAAAAAAAAAAAAAAAAAAAAAAAAAAAAAAAAAAAAAAAGACTGTGATCTGAGTTAAGTAACTCAGCCACATAACTTTAAATTGTGTATTATTTCATTTGTGTAAGAAATCTAAAGTATAAATAATGAGCAATTGTAAGAAATAAGAAAAAATTTTGAATAGGAAGGGAAGCAGGAGATAAAGGGTGGTGGCAGAAAATAATGGAGGAGGGGATTTAAAGACAAAAATTTAAATAAAAATGAGAATAGATTTTTTTATAAGAATGGAGGGGAAGGAGTGTTTGAGGGAGGGGAGGGAAGGAAATATTTTTTTAAAGAATTAAGATATGCTAGTTATATGTACCCATCCCCCAAGATGAATGTAAATGTAATAATAAAAAAATAAAACAAAGAGAAAAAATAGAAATTTCTCCATTTTAGGGGGATTCCAAAGGCTGCCGTATAGATTTCCATAATAAGCTCTACTAATCTTTTATACATGTGGTATGCATTGTAAAGTCTCCTATGGGAATTCCAAATGATAGTGTGTCCCCTAAATTTCTGTGTCATAATCACTGTCCTGTATACATTGGCCCTGACCAGCAATGGCCTGCTGCTCCTGGTCATTACTGTGGATGTCCGGCACCACGTGCCCATGTATCTGTTGCCTTGGCAGCTCTCTCTCTCTCTCGCTCATGGACTGCTCTTCACATTGGTTGTCACTCCCAAGGCCCTCATGGATTTTCTGTAGAGAGAAAACACCATCTTCCATTTGAGGCTGTGCCCTTCAGATGTTCCTGGCACTGACACTGGGTGGTGCAGAGGACCCCCTGTTGGCCTTCATGGCTTATGACAGTATTTGGCCATCTGTCATCCTCTGAACTATATGATCATCATGAGACAGAGCTTTGGTACATGATGGCATTATTCTGGATCCTATCATCCCTGAGCACTTTAGTATATACTGCATGCACCACGCACTTCTCTTTCTGCATGTCATGGGAAATCAGACACTTTCTCTCTGAAAGTGACTGCTGAAGCTGACCTGTGGTGGTCCTCTACATGTGACTTCACAGTTCATTTGAAAGGTGTGTTCTTCTTGCTACTTCTTTATGCCATTATTTCTTCCTACACTTTGATTCAGTTCATTGTGCTCCATATGCTCTCAAAGGAAAAGAGGAAGAAAGCACTTGCCAACAAGAAACTTGATAAAGAAGATATGGGGTTTTTAATAAAATAGATTATTACTCTGCCATAAAGAATGCTAACTTTGAGTCATTTATACTCAAATATATGTACCATGAAGACATACCTGTAGTGAAATAAATAGGTTACAGATGTGTAAATACTATATCTTTTCTCTAGTATGAGAAACTGAGGGTGTAAATGAGTTCCAAAATGTATGACAGATATAGTGAAACAGAAAATATTCAAAAGGAAAAGGGGGTAGGGGTAAGTAAAGAAGGTAAAGAAAAAAATTGATGGTACAAAAAGGAAACAAAGCTTACATACATCAGGGGAAGAGGGTTGTAAGGTAGGCTGGGGAATGGGAGAAAATGATAATTAAGCCATGCCATGTACTGGTACAAATTCTCCACACTGACTGTGATCATGATGTGTATATAAAAGATAGCAATAAAATCAATTTTTAAAAAGAAAGCACTTGCCACTTGCACTTTCTTGACTGTGGTTGAAATGTTTAATGGGGTGGCTACACTCACGTACATCCTGCTCAGTTCTGTGCACAATTTTAAACAAGATAATATCATTTTCTACAGCTTAAAGAATAAGGAGGCCATGGAGGCTTTTGGGAGGGTCCAAGGAAAATATGTGCTTCAACGTGCCCCATGTTTTGGGAGGGGTAATTGTTCCCTCTCACCTCTTTTTCTCTAACTCATATTTTTGTTTTCATGTATTTTTTAAAATATTACTCGATCTGAGATTTATATACACCTTTAAAATTTATCCTTTATGTTCTACTTTGTAGCTGATGGGTAAATAGACAGCATATATCACCTTGATTATGGAACCTCTACTTTAAAAAAAAAAACACTAAGGAAAAAGAAACTTTGGATGACATGGAGTCACTCTATGATGGGGGATCAACCTCATAAATAACCAAGTAAACATGATAGACAATTAGCTTTCCATTTCTATATCATTTAGTAGTAATAAACAAGAGTGCTTCTGCATTGAGCAAACACCCACAGCCCCATCACCAGCAGGATAACTAATTGAGAAAAGAATTCACAAAATACAAGCAAGACTTCCAATTTATTAAAAAAGCTAACAATTTTAAAAGAGCAATGATAGAAATGAGTTTGCTCTTCCTTCCAGATCTAGGAAAAAACATAAAATTTACTCCATAAGTACAAATACCTACATTGAGATAGTGAAAGACTTCACAGAAAGGGAACCTAGACCATCATGTTAGGAAGTGCCACAGAAATTATGCCTATGTTTGGTGTCCAGTGAGTCAGTGCTACAGTTATTTTGTGACTACACAGAGTCCTGCAGCCCATGATGCTGCCCAACCGTGGTACAGTGAATGAGCAGGCTTTTTCTGGGACCATCTCATGAGAAGGAGCCCCACAGACTGTGCCTAGGTTTGGTGCACAGTGAGTGAGGATGGGCTAGGAATTATGCAGAGGTCTAAGGGCCAGTTATAACAGGAGGACAACCCAGGAAGTAATCATTTCTTAAGGGTTCTAAATATTAGCAAGAAAGTTACTTACAATAACTATTTTATAAGCATCAACCAAGAAATTATCCAAAAGCAGCAACAACAAAATAAAAATAAGAAAACACACAAGACCCAAATCAAGAATTCCAGATCTCCAAAAGGAAAATCAGGGACCAATGAGATGGACTAACCTGAAACTCACCACTTGGCAACAAAAGAGGACCTTGAAAATAATAAAATCAAAAATAAACTCTCAGAAAACAACAGAAATAATGATCATGGTGAAAGACATGCATAAAATAAATAAATAAAGCACCTCAGGAACATGATGCAATCCAGGCATAGAAATAAAATGGAATGCACTAAATAGATTCAAATGGGACTTGAAGAGATTAAAATCTGCATTGAAAGCTTACACAGTAGAGTTAGTGAATCCAAAAACAGAATTTAAGAAACCACCAGCAAAGTGAAAAGGCAACCAATGATATGGAAAAGAATCTTTACCAGCCATCTCCCAGACAAAGGTTGACTATCTAGAATATATAAAGGGCTTCAAAAAATCAATCCACTCAAATTTAAACATCCAGTTCAAAAATTGGCATCTGAAATGAACAGACACTTTTCAGAGGAAGAAATAAAAGTAGCTAAGAAACAGATGAAGAAATGTTCAACATCACTAGTACTTTGAGAGATGTAAATGAAAACAACATTAAGATTTTATCTCACTCCACAAAGAATGGTTGCTCTCTCAAAACTAGCCAGCAACAAATGTTAGCAAGGCTGTGGAGAAGAAGGAACCCTTCTTCGCTGTTGATGGGAATGTAGACTCGTACAACCTCTGTGGAGATCAGTTTGGAGATTCCTCAAAAAACAACAATTAGAGGTGCCATTTGACCCTGCTATTCCTCTGCGAGGTATATACACAAAAGAATTAAAAGATTCATATCACAGTGACCTATGTGTACCCATGTTTATAGCAGCTCAGTTTGTGATTGCTAAATCTTGGAATCATCCCAAATATCCATCAATTGAAGACTGGTTAAAAAAAGTAGTGGTTCTTCTACACACTGCAGTATTACTCCACCAGAAAAAATGATAAATTTGAATCATTCATACTTAAATGGACATACCTTGAGGACATCCTCATAAGTGAAATAAATAGGTCACAAATGTGTAAATATCGCATCTTTTCACTGGTATGAGAAAATAATGATGTAAATGAGTTCTAGAATGTATGTCATATATTGTGAAATAGAAAATAATCAAAGCAAAATGGGGTAAAGGAGGAAAAATAATGTGACTATAGCAAAAAAGAAAGGAAACAAAGTTTATGCATATAGGGGGTTGGGGATGGTAGGGTGGGTAGTACTGTGGGAAAAAATGAGAATTGAGTTGTGTCATATACTGGTACAAATTCTCATTGTTGAGTGCAATCATGGCATGTATATGTAATATACCAATAAAGATTTCATTTTTTTAAAAAAAAGAATTTAAGATATAAAAAACAGAATAGCAGTTAGTGCCTATGATATGAAAGATTTCAGAAAAACACTAAGGGGCCATTAGAAATCAATCCAGCAGCTATTAGATCATGCAAGAGCAGAAGACTGACTAGAGTGAACAAGAAATAGAAGATAGTGTGAACGACATTTAAAAAAATTTTTTTAAACCGTTCACAGGTATAATGGCAGAACACTTCCCAAGCAGAAGAAAAGAATTTGACATACAGATAAAAGAGGTATACAAAACTCAAAACTTGATTTTAAATAATGCACACGTAGACATATAATAGTCAAGATACCACAAACCAAACAAAAAATAAAATATTAAATACAGTTATTAGGGAAAAGAAAAAAATCACTTACAAAGGAAAGCCCACAGAATAACAGCAGATATTCCATTCATTGTGGCTCTGGAAACATTAGCCACAGCAATTAGACAAGAAAAGCAAATAAAAGGGATAAAGATAGAAAAGGAAGGAGTTAAGCTGTCATTTTTTGCTGATGACATGATACTCTATATACATCCTAAAAATTCAACCAAAGCACTGCTAGACTTAATCATGAGATTAGGTAGCATAGCTGGATACAAAGTAAACACTCAAAAATAAACAACCCTTATATACACAAACAAAAGACTCAGAGAGAGAAGTTGTGAATCAATTCCTTTCACAATAGCATCCCAAAAAGAAATTATCTAGCAATAAGTCTAGTAAAGGAGGTGAAAAACCTCTATTCAGCATTCTGAAAGAGGAGATTGAAGAGAATATCAGAAAATGGAAAGACATCTCTTGTTCCTGAGTAGAAAGAACTATCATCAAAATGGCTATACTCCCACAACTACTCTATAGATTCAATGCAATCCTGATGGCAATCCCAAAAGAATATTTCATAGAGCTATAGAAAATAATCCAAAACTTCATCTGGAACCACAAGAGACCTAGAGAAACAGAAGCAATTCTAGGCAATAAGGACATGGCAAGGCATATCACAATCTCGAACTTGAAGCTCCACCACAAAGCCACTATGAGAAAACAGCATGATGCTGGTAAAAAAGAAAATAATAATAATTTACAAGCATCAGAGGATCAGTGGAACTCATTAGAAGATCCAAAAACAACTCCAGATATGCTAGACTCATCTTTGACAATGGAGCAAATAACCCTCAATGGAGGAAAGATAGACTCTTTTAAAAATGGTGCTAGAAAAACTGGGTCCAACCTACCACAAACAAAACCTACATCTATTTCTTCTACCATCTAATAAATTAAAATCAAAATGGATTACTAACCTCAATATTGAAACAGAAACAATAAACCTTCTATAAAATAGGTTAGATAGTTCTCTTGGAGACATTGGCATAAGGAAAGGCTTTATGAAGAAAATCTCAGCAACAAGGGAAGTAGCAGAACGAATCAACAGCTAAGATCTCATATTATTAAAAAGCTTTGGCATAGCAAACGAAACCACCAACAGAGCAAAAGACAATCCACAATATGGGAAAAAAAATATTTACAAGCTCTTTCTCAGTCAAAGAGATACTGTCTAGAGTATATTAAGAAGTTAAAATCAGCCCATGAAAATTTAAAGAACCTAGTTCAAAATTTGGCATCTTAAATGAACAGACACTTTCTCAGATGAAGTAAAGATAGCAAAGAAATACATGAAGAAATGTTCAACACTGCTGGACATTCGAGAGACACAGATGGAAACAGCACTGAGATTCTATCCAACCCTAGAAAGAATGGCTGCTATCACAAAATCAACCAACAACAAATGCTGGCAGGATGTGGAGAGGAAGGAACCCTTTACCACTGTGGGTGGGAATGTAGACTGATGCAACCACTGTGGAGATCAGTGTGGAGATTCCTCAAAAAACTAGTCATAGAGGTCCCGTTTGACCCTGCTATTTCCCTGCTAGATATATACACAAAAAAATGAAAAGATTCATATCACAGTGTTTATAGCAGCTCAGCTTGCAATAACTAAATCTTAGAAACAGCCCAAATGCCTATCAAATGGAAACTGGATAAAGAAGATATGGGTACTTTTTTTTATAAAGTGGAGCATTACTTAGCCATAAATAATCATAAATTTGAGTCATTTATTCTCGAGTGTATGTATCTTGAGGACATACTCATAGTGAAATAAATAGGTCACAGATATGTAAATATTATTTTTTATTCTGGTATGAGAAACTGAAGCTGTAAATCAGTTTTGAAATGTATGATAGATATTGTGAAATAGAAAATATTCAAAGGAAAAGGGGACAGGAGTAAGTAAAGAAGGGAAAAAATATGATGGTTAAAAAAAAGAAAACAAGTTTATGTATATAGAGTGCAGAGGGGTTGTAGGGTGGGAAGGAGAATAGGAGAAAATGAGAATTAAATGTGTCATGTACTAGTACAGACTCTCAATGTCAATTGTGATCATGATGTGTATATAAAATGTACCAATAAAATTAGTATAAAAATAAAGTTTGAACATAAAAGGGTGAATATAGAATACTAATTTTTGTCAGTTTTAATAAAAATGAAGCATTAAAATGAAAAAAAGACAATAGACTATCTCCACAACTAATTCCACAACCCCGGGTAGTGTGAAGCACTTAGCCCAAGAATGAATCATTAAAATGAAGGTCAAAAGCACACAAATAATTAAATTGCAGAGTAAAAGCACATAGGTTCTGTGAGGAGTAAACAATAAAGTTGTGGGGCAAAAGTACACAGGCCTTGTGAGAATTGAAGGGTCAGACAATAAAGCACAGTGTGTCTTGCCACTGTCTTTCCCTTTCCTGGAGCAAAAGCTGCTTAGCCTTGATGGAGCTTTTTGCCAAAACTTCTTTTTTCTCTTACACTGATATTCTAAATAAGATCCAGAGAGTTTTTAGCTTTGGAGTTTTATTTCTCCTGGAAGTCTCCCTAATGCAGAGCACTCTTAGGTGAAAATAGCCCTTGAGGCCTTCTCAGAGACTCATCCCCAAGTAATCTTTTTCATTCTTTGTACTGTCCCACTGCACACTGCAACAGCATAGCTCAGATACCATTGGGCCATGCTTGCCTATGGAGCTCTAGAAAGAAAATGGCCCCAGGGAACAGGCTGTGTTTTAGCCCACATTACTTCTCTCAGTATGATAGACCTTGTTGTATCCCAGAAACTGTGAATGTCCTTGAAGGTGTTAGTCGTGACTCTTTCACAATAATACAGTTGGCCAAGGTTCTTCATTCACCAGCAGAACTTCAACCTTGGGCAACATAGTGTGGAGCGAGATCTCATTCACTGGGGGTCAGTCAAGGTAATATGTGCATCTCTTTGCCCTGAAAATTACTGCTGGGCCTCTGAAATAAAACACTGGGTGGATTCTAGTAGTGCCCCAACACTAGGCCTTTCTGTATACAGTTCACTGCCAGAGGAAGAAACACAGTCTCATTCTATTGGGCTTCTATTGCATCTACCATCAGCTATAATTGATTGCAATGATCTTGGACCATGACTTTAACTCAAAAAGGTCAGGAAACCACAACATTACTTAGTACTCAAAATAAGATGCTAGAACTGATAGCCTATGATTTTCATGTGAGAATTCTTAGATAATTTAAAATAGCTGCTTTAAGGAAACTCAGTGAACTTGAAGAAAATTAGCTGCAATATCTTGATGATTGAAGAACTAAAATAATACATTTAATTCTTAAAAATCAGATTCTGGAAATGAAAATATACCCAGTAAAATTAAAAGCCTGGAAGAAGGCATCAGTAGCAGGACATTTAAGAAAGTTAATATTAGTGAGCTTGAGAATTGACTTTGAAATACATAGTTGGATGAGATAAAGTAATAAAGAATAAATAAACCCTATGGGAATTTGAAAGTAGTGTTGTATTAAAAGATGCAAGTTATCATGATTTAAGAAGAACTTGAGAGGATGAAAGATATAGAAACAATAACAAAAAATTCTCAAATTTACATAATGATTCACATACAGAAAAATCAAAGAGTACCAGTCAAATCTCACAAAGCTAAGTCTACCAAAAAACATCTTTTTTAAAAAAAATTGTAAAGAAGACTTAAGTGTAAATATTCTATACTTCCAGTAATGTATGGTAAGTTCATTTTAGCCAGTCAGACATCCCCAAGATTCATACAAGTAAAAGAACACCTGTATTGAAGAAAACAATCAATGTTACATCACAAACCTTACATATCCTCTTTGCTCATGCTGGGCCGTCAACTGTGAGGCTGAGCAAAGTTGAATGTTGCACTTCTCTCTCCTCTAAATTCAACATTACATTTACAGAACAGCTTATAATGCTATGTGTCTAGATACTGTCTTCAAATACATGAAGGCACCTTCTTTGGGGAAGGAACACAGGCTGTGTTTATTGAAGCAGATAATAGTTGTTTCACAGACATTCAGAATGGTAGATGATAAACTTGAAAATCTCAAGATTTCTCATATTTTTTGTTTCTTTTACTGAACTCTGGGCTATCATGACTTAAGTTACTAGGCGAACTACACAAATAAATATATTTAATACTGTGGTATAATTCTTAATTGCTATCTCTGATTGAGAGATTGGAGGGGGCAGGGATTTAACTCAGTGGTGCTGTTCCTGCCTTGCAAGAACAAGTTTTGTGAATTCAATTCTGGGTATCACAAAAAAAATTTTTTTTTTGACCAGTTGCTATCAAATATTACCTTTATGGCCTGAAATCTATGAACTGACTTTGATTTTGAATATGTAGGTTACTGGAGGCTCTTGTTAAAAGTGTGCATCCATATCTTGGTAATTTTTTAACCCAGGAATCACAGTAAGATATTAATATAGCACAGTAACACTCAGGATGAAAGTGAAAACAGTGTTTCATTCCCCGCCATGAAAATAAATTCAGGCCCTTACATAAGCAGTCAGAGCCTGAGCTGAAGCTGTGAGTCAACATCCTAACAACTGTGGGGAAACAACTTGCTCTCGCAGGTCTCTTTGGGGCAAACTGAGGACAAGGAACTGGACCTCCAGGAGACAAGTGAGTAAAGATGCGAAATTGGGTAGACAGAAAGCTATGACCACATATGGGGGGTGAAAATAGGAAGAAATTTAAACAAACCAAATTTGAAAGTATTATTGTAAGAAGGGAGATTATTGCAGTAGGGAGAATAACACAAACATGAGAGCTACAAGCATTTCTAAACACTGACAGAGATGTGGTTTCTTATACAAGGAAGGAAGGATCAATCAGGCTATGAAAAGACTCAGATGGGGATATGGGAATAATTAGAAAGTGTTTTTCCTAAATTCAACAGATTACTGGGATAGGTCAACATCTATGCACGATCTGTCATAAGTTCCTTTGTAAAAAGACACATAACTTAGTTAAGTCATATAAACTTCTTCGCAATGAGCTCTTTTTCTTTCTTTACTTGTTAGAAAATTTTAGTACATGTTTGCAGTACATTAAATTTACAGTCATTTAGGGTACAACTTTTTCTTTTTTTTCCCTTAAATCTCCTTCCTCTTTCCACCCTTTTCCCCTCACGTCCTCTAATTCTTCTATCCCATTTTTTTCCCTTGATTTTAGTCATTTTACCTTGTTTTATGACATATAATGCTTGCATTCATTGAGGATAGTCGTTTCCTGCACATGCCATATCTGTATTCTACTTATTTCCCTTTCCCTTTTTCCCCACCACCCACCCTTCTTTTCTTGAACCACTTTCTTATTGCAAGAGATCTATTGTTTTGTCCTCTTCTAGCGATCCTTTTTTATTCTTTTTATTTGTACTTTGTTTCACTCAATTGAAAGACACAATACAGCATTTAAGTTGCATGTCTAGTTTTTTTCACTCAATATCGAACCCGGGCCCTTGCGCTTGTAAGACAGGTGCTGGAACCACTGAGCTAAATCCCCAGCCCTCTAATTTCCTCATTTAATCATGACTTATCTGTTGAAGATTCATATATTCAATTTTATCACAAACTACAGATGTCAAAAAGAATAAGGCAGATCCTCCCATGAATGTAAGAAGAGAGAAATGTTCTGCTCTAAGCATAAATTCAGACACAACTTAATTCTCATTTTTTCCCATAGTCCTACCCACCCTACCACCCCCATATACATAAAATTTGTTTCCTTACTTTTTTGTAAGCATAAATTCAGTAACTACAGTCACAAGAGCAGACAAAACCTGAACTGAAGCTGTAAGCCATGGGCTGCTGGGCTTGAGGAAAGAAGCTGTGCAGTGCTCAGGTCTCTCCAGTTGGCCTTGAGGACACAAGTAAGTGAAGAAGATGAGGTGATAAATGGGAAGAGACAGAGAGCCACAACAGACTCAGGGCAAAGAGAAATACCAAAATTGATTGCAGTATGCATGGGAAAAAATCTGAGATGCAGAAATATTAAGACCTGTTAGGAACACATATATGAATTTCACACTGTTACTGCTACAAAACACTCTTACAAATCTGAGAACATAGGAAGAACATAACCTCAATAGACAAAAAGAGATGAGAGAGAAACTGAGAAAGAGACAAAGTGAGAACAAACTTGCTTTGTTATTAATAACAATCTTGTGACCACAAAGGATCCCATGGAAAAATACATTGAATTCAAACGCATGTGCCCTAGAGACACATGGACTTCTCACTAGACCCCAGTTCTTCAAGGTTCCACAGTCCTCACAAGACCGCTACCCTGGAGCCAGAGATGCAGCTCAAGCTTGGCAGCCCCAAGATCCTGAGTTTGATCTCCAGTACTGAGGGAAAAAAAGACAGCTACCCTGAGATAGGCTTTGAATCACATGGAATTTTAGGGAACAACCAAATCCTAATCTAAACATAGAATTATTCTCCTAGGTCACAAAGGTTTATGTACATTCACAATGCAAAATAAGAGTCATTCTAATTGCCTCGTTTTGTTGAATCTCATTATTCTCAAAAATCCTAGTGAAAAATGCATCCTAAGACTCCTGGCAAATTCTGTTAGCTGCAAGTCCCTGTAAAAATAAAAAAGTTACATCCTTCAGTGATACAATAGTGAGACCACTGTAGAACACACGTTCATATTCCAAAAGGATAAATAGGAAAGTGGAAAACTCTAATCCCTCTAAAGTAAACATGAACTTGGCAGAATGCATATTAGGCACTAAAGATTCACGTGTAGTACCCTGGACAAAATGCACCAAGGCACATGTCTCCAGGGACATGGACAACTCTGATCCTATGGTTTTGAGGGTTCACATAACATGATTATTCTCTGAGGCTTCACGTTGGTGTGGGCAATTTTCCCAAGTAGGTACTTTATGCTTTTTGCTGTTGTATCTTTTGGGCGGGGGTCTCCACTTTTCCAGCTTCCACAGCTCCACTAAGTATCACCACATCAAGTGTGCAATTTATGTGCTCAGATCATTCAGGGCAAGTTTTCATGGCCTCCTAGACCTTCTCTCAAGATTTCTGTGTAAGGTCTAAGGACTCCATAATTCTTGTATTTTCTACACCAACAAAAACATTATGTCCATGGTGCCCACACCCACTTGAACTGTGGCTACAGAAATTCCGCTGCACATTGCCAATAAGTCAGACCACAAAATTCTTTGGATGTATAGAGTATCCTGGGGATGTTTTCTAACAAAACCATGCCCTGAAATTTTGATTCAACAAATCTGAGAGATAGATGTCAAGGTTGCTATAGGAAGGTGGCTTCAAGATGTCTGCGATTCCTTTGAGTCATCATTTCTGTGTCCTGATTTGCAGCACTGGGCACCACATTTCCATGCTCTTCTTTTCAGTCAGAGGGGACTCTACTGCCACACCCTCTGAGGCCCAAAGCACATGTTTTCACTCCTTCCCTGACCAGGATATAACTCTCCCAGTCTTTTCATTCTGCTTCCTTGAGTCCCAAATGTCATTCAAAATCTGGTGAAATGCAGTTAGTAACACCCATGCCAAAGCCTGAATATTGTGTTTTGAGATCTCCCTCTTCACATAAACTAGCCCCTTATTCTTAAGTTAGTTTTTGGCAAAGTCAAAGAGAATGGTCACATCACATGTTCTTTACCATGGTTTTACAAGAGTCACTGTCAGCACAAATTCTACCACAATCGTCATTTCTGAATAAATAGAATTTACTGTCTTCTCATCTTGCAAGTCCTCACTAGAATTGGCCATAATATTCCATAAATAGCATTCCAGGCTCTTTCTGGCAACCCTTCCAATTTATGCCCATGAGACAATTCCAAAAGCTCCTTTTTCTCTTCACATAAAGTAAAAAATAATGACCTAACTCTTTCATACTTTTGCATTAGTCTATTTTCTGTTACTTTAATAATATATATATGGCCTCTAACTTCAAAAAGAGAATGTATTTAGCATGCCAGAATGAAAATCCAAATGCCATAAAATAGGTGCTACTGAAAGCAGGTGGGTTATATGTTGAAACAAACAGTCACATCTCCAAGTAGGAAGCAGGTATACATAGAGAAGCCAGGCTTGCTGCTTTTTTTTTTTTTTTTAGGGTTTTTTTAGGGTTTTTTTAGGTGTTTTTGAGACAGGGTCTCGCTTTGGAGTTCAGGCTGGCCCTGAGCTCAGCCTCAAACTCATATCACAGCAATCCTCCTGCCGCTGCCTCCCGAGTGCTGGGATTACAGGCATGAGCCACCACGCCCGGCACTGTGGTATGTGGTATGTGGTACTGATTGCTGCTGGGGTGAGTCTCCACGCCTAGTATTGTTATGCAGTTACCGGGGATTGAACCCTGGTCCTTGTGCTTGCAAGACAGGTGCCAGAACCACTGAGCTATATCCCCAGCCCAGGCTTGCTGCTTTTATAACAACAGTCTTCAGAATATTAGCCAGGATGCCACGAGGAAATACTTTAATCCACCTTGAGGGAAATCCCCCGATGAATTCTGGACTTCAAGATAGATTTCACTCCTTAAAGATTCCACAGCAACTCCCAACACCACCTTCCTGAATACGAAGTTTCTAAATATATTCAAGCAACAACCATGCCACATACCAATCATAATCAATGTCCCTTCTGTAAAGCAATTTGTACCAACACAATTGCTTTGCATGAAGACCATAGTGTTCCATTCTATCATCCTAAGGAGGCTGTCCATGGAATTTATTGGCATAAAATAGATAAGTTCTGCATTGATACTTGTTCTGCTGCAATGGCAAGTGATGTTGTGTTTACTCTGAATGACATTGTGACAATCCCATACAAGACCTATCAGCAGGAAAAAGGAGAGTATGCCACTTGGAATATTACCCCAGATTTTTCCTTTAAGCCATATTGGAGACGGTCTGTCTGTCACTTCAAATCAAATTTAGAAGAAAAATACCAAAAAAATTTTTTAAATAAAGATAAAATCCCTGATGGGTAGACCAAAATCACAAAACAAGAATCCCTTAACAGGCTGAGGATTTAGCTAAATGGCTGCAGCGTCTACCTGACAAGCACAAACTTCCAAGTTCAATCCTTGGTAACCACATACCACAATACAGAGTGTGGTGGCTCATGCCTGTAATCCCAGCACTGAAGTACAGGCTCAGAGCAAACAGTAAAATTCTTCTGCATTTCTTGGATTAGGATGACTAAAAATAAACTATCGCAAAACTAAAAATAAATGTTAACACCAAAATCAAAACAAAGAGGCACAAAAATTTACTTTCTGGAGAAATTCTCTGGAAAGTCTGCTAGCTTTTATTCACGAATTTGCCAGGAAACAAGCCTAACTTGAGTGGAACTTAAAGCTGCACCAGACCCTCTTGGAGTTTCAAGAACCAAGGCCCAACTGGGTTCTTTGTAAATTCCAAGCTCCTGTTCTAAGGTAGTTGGAATCCTCGCACGCTTTTGGAACAAAAGCTCATGACTGCCATCCAGTGGCAACCACTGGGATTTGAGGCTGAAAACAACAAAGATTTTAAGGTCTTGCCCTGCTAGAAAGGACTGTTATCCTTCAACGTCTTTTATTGTAAAGGGAGATAGAATATTTAGAAATCTGAAATATGCATGTGTTCTAGTCTATTATAATCATCATTTCAACAGGAACGAAGATTCATGAAAGAGTTCCTTTATCAATTAGTAATGGTGTATTCAAGAGCATACAATGGTGGAAACCCCTGGGGAAGCCATTGCACAGGTGAACAGGTAGGTGGCCCTCAAGTCTGAAGCCTCTATACTGAATTCTCTTGAGAACTTCTTAAACACAAAAAACAAACTACTGTCTTTTATCAGCTTTCAGACAAGAAATGTAAATAAGAAGCATAATTTACAGTTGGTAGATAAATGGGTCACTAACATTTAGATAAATGTTATTAACATTTAGATAAATGGGTCGTCAAACATTCAGACTGGAAAGTACTGGTACTGCCATTTGTTGTACAGATTTTTGGTTAGGAAGGAAGAGCGTTCAGTGCACAGAACTAAGAAACATGTTCCTATGACATTATCATAGGAATGAAATTGTAGCAATAGCTTTCCATAAATATTGGTGGAATGAAGTCTTTTTGGTCTTTGTTGTTGTTGTTTTGGTCTGTCTTCTGAGGTATTATGAATCAAACTTACAACCTTATATTTGCCAGAGAGGCATGGAACCACTGAGCTACATCCCCTCCACTTATCAACTCTTTTTCATTAATCCATGGACAGGCAATATGTCCAAAAGTGAGCCTCAAACATTTGAAAGAGAAAAAGCACCACTGTATTAAAGAAAAATGTATTGATTTCAAGAGGGAAAAGTCAAAGGTATACTAATGTCTCCTACAAAACCCTCTCCAGTGGCATCATGTGTTCCCTTATACAATGACATGAACAGACCATTTTATTTCCATAATATTTTTAATGACCCTTAACCCTAACACAAACATCATAGAAGTATAAACTGAGGGAAATTGTATTAAACCCTTGGCAGTACTCTCTGAAATGCCAATGCCATCAAAATAAAAAACATATTGTGGAACTGTAAGAGACAAAAATAATAGTAGATGTCATAATTAAATATAATGCCATTCCAGGAGAGAAAAGGACATTAGTGGAAAACTGATGAAGTGCAAACAAAATCTAAAATTTAGTTAAATTAGCTATAGGAGATGTTATCATTAGAAGAAACTGCATTGATACAGAAACTATTTCCACTATCAAATTTACTGTAAAACTAAATCCATATTTTATATTATTTCCATATTATAATATATCTTGAACTCTTCTCAAATTTTAACATCCTTTTAAAAATTTATTTGAAATTTTCCGTCCTTTGCCATTGCATATAAATTTTTAATCTGCTAATCAATTTATTCAAACCTTAGGACTTTGACTAGGATTGAATTCAATATACAGATAAGTCAATGATTTGATAAGATTTCTTTTTTTATGGTACTAGGGATTGAACTTTAGGCTTTTGTGCTTCCAAGGTAAGGTCACATCACTTGAGCTAAATCCTCAGCCCTGATTTGATAAGATATTGAGTTGATCTTTTATTGATCTTTTATGATCAAGTTATATCTCTCAATTGATTTAGAACTTATTCATTTATCTTTGTAATATTTTATAGAGTCCAAAAAATGGTTAATATCTAAGTAGTTAATTTATGAAAAACTTGTTTAAAGACATATAGGAAAAAGATAATCTTTTCAGTAAGTGGTGCAACAACAATTTCATATGCCTATCTTCTCTCACAAGGAAACTAAACATTAACAAAAAAGTGGATTAAAAACCTCAATGTAAGACTTAAAACTATTAAACTTTAAGGAAAAGTTAGAAAAGAGGCACATATATGTGCCCATGGAAAGTTGCAATTCAGATCTGCATCAACAGAGAAAATCCACATCATGATTTGAGATAGGTGAAAGTAAGTTTATTATAAAAGGTCAGCAGATATGAGAATAGCCCAGTGATACATCATCACACAGTGAGGCCAGGGGACAGGACTAAAGATGAAAGGGAGTCCTCTGCTGAAGGATCTTGCATGAGACAGAGGCTTCAGCAGAGAAGAAAGAAAGCACAGACACTGTTCCCTGTGCGTTAGTTTCTTAAGTTCCATGTTCAGACAAAAGTGGCTCGGCACCAACAGGCTTACGTGTATGAGAGCGGAGTGCCTTGGGCCCTGCTAAAACCAAGAGCACTCGCACAGCACACTCAAGGGTATCTCGGCACGACATTTCCTTCCCACAGGAAACAGCCAGTTTCTCTTCAGAAAGGCAGCAGCCAAGTTTATGTCAGCCTTTCGCTGTCTCACTACTTTTAACCTTCTCCCTGACACACATGGAGAACACTCTTTGACTCTCGTACTTACTATCTTGTACTCCATTCTTTACTTATGTATCTGTAGACCACCAGAACATGACGGTGTGAATGATGATTGATTTATTTATCATCTATTTCTTGTGATATTAGCATATGACATCACATTTATTAGAGGTTCAGTAAAGATCTATTGAAGTATTTAGAAAAGAGAGTTATTTACTCTGATCACTCTGGTCCTGTGTGGAAGTGTCCTTTAAAGAGAAAGGGAGAAGCTGGGGCAGAACAGGAATACACCAGTTATATCTGCATTCTAGACCTGAGAGGTTTAAATAGGAACATGAGATGGATATCAGGTAGCAATAAAAGAAAAGCAGATGGAGTACCCTGGAAAGTTTGTTTACACAAACCTGGCCTTCATCTGCGCCTCTTGAGATAACCTGGCTATAGTATTCCTTTTACCTTTGTCCTCCAGGTGATTATTCTGAGAGGCTTAGGAAAGGCATGGGAAGGGGATGTGGAGGAGTGCTGAGGAACGGCAATCTGGTCAGTGCATTTCTAAGACTTAGGTGGTTCTCATTTCTAAATTCCACTCCAAACTCATCATCATCCTGTGCTCTAGGAAACTGCACGAGAAAAAAATCCAAAGTTCCTCAGGTCAATCTTATGCATGGAAATGTTTTAGCTAGACATAAATTGGACATTAAAAAGAAAATATCTAGCACTTTCAATGGAAATTCCAGTGAAATAACATTGAATTCTCCTTGGTGCAGAGGGCAAGAAAAGACTGAAGAAGTACAGTGTTGAAGAAATTTGAATCTGGATAATGTAGCTTGCTGAGTGGCAGAATACTGCTTTTCCTCTACCAGAAAGGTGTTTTAGGGATTGGCTAATGTAGGTGATCACTGGACACCATAACTAACTTGGTGTAGTATGCCTTCTGTTTACATTTTATAGCTGGCTCTGACGCCATTCTTCCTTACTACCTAGATACGTTCCCCATAAGGGAGTGGTAAGCAACTGAACTAACTCAGATATATCTTTTTCAGCACAATTCTACTGATTGTGGACTTTTTGTCAGCTCTTTCAAACTCATTCCTAAAAGATAAGACTCTTTAAAGACTCTGACACACAAAAAAACTGCAGTTTCTAGCATATTGCTCTGACTCTAGGTTGAGACGGAGAGAAACTGGAATAAAACCTTATAACGAGGGGTCTGATCTCATTTTTTTAAATGTCTGCCCCAAACTTTTAAATTTCACTCCTCTTCCTTCTCCTTGTGCCCCACATCTGCTCAAGTTGATAATAAAGCCCTGGTACTTTTCGGGCAGCAGCAGCAGATTGAAACCACAAGGCCCTACCCTCCTACAGGAACTTTCCACCCAGCCCCACCTAACCACAATAAAAACCCCGCCTAGTCTCCATTCTTTGGTTTCCTAAGACATTTCAGACCTGCTTCCGATTCTTGCCCTGCTCCTTTTAGAGATCTGTGTTATATAAAATGGATCTTTTCACACTCTCATGGTGTGTGTTGCATTATCAGTTTTGAAATCTCCTGATTTAGATAAGATTTCTTCCTTGCAAAGATTCACATGCTACCAACTTGGTCTCCAGTGAAGTACTACTGAGAGCTGGTTGAATCTCTAAGTAGAAATTAATGGGGATTGATAACATCACTGGGAACACCACTCACAGGGATTAATGTCTGTCTTTCTAGAGTAAATTAGACCTTGTGGACTGCAGCGCAGGTTATTACCCAGCAAGTTCAGCTCAACTGTTTCTGTATTGCTTTCTCTCATCATATGAACTCTCTCCCATAAGTGCCACTTGCTGCTCTTACATGTTCTCTCATTATGTGACACTATTAGAGGCAGTTAAGTTAGATAGAAATTCACATACAGTCAGAGAGAGACTGGACTCTTGAGAAAGTCAGCAGAAAAAAAATAAAGACATCAAATTGTGGCTAAAGATGCATCTGAAGACCAGACCTCAAGATAAAGATGCAATGGCCAGGTTTATACACCTCCCTAAGGGGTAAGCAGGAACTTGAAATTGCACTGAATTAGCACCACCTAGTCCAAGGAGTCCAGATAGGCATCAGTTGCCCAGGTAGCTAACCAGAACATCTGGACCCATTCTTTCCCCAGAGTGTTTTTATTCTTTCTATGTACCCTTCCTATGTGACCCACTTCCCTATTGGATCAATATTAGCTAAGCAGCTACACTTATAATCCTATAGGTTGGCGACCCACAGTATAACCACATTGTGACTTTGCTGTATAAATTACCCCTGAAAAAGGCCCTCAGGAAAAAAGAAAAAGGTCCTCAGTGAAAACCACTTCCAGAATGCTTGTTTCTGAGGAGCAGTCTCTCAACAAGCCTTTCCCACTCTTAACCTCCACTGTCCTTTAGAATTCATTCTTTGATCTCAGGAGACACAAACTTGATGCAGCTGACATCTAACAGCTTGAGACATATTTCTCCTATGTCAATACCACCTGGCAGTTTATGATCCCTCGCCAAATGTGACTGGCCAAGCTTGGACTTTTGAACTTCCAAAACCATGCAACAAAATAAACTTTTTTTCTCACATGTTTTATTACAATAACTTGAAACATTGTAGGTATGGTGGTACATGCCTGTAATTCCAGAACTTGGAAAGCTAAAGCAAGAAAATTGCTAGTAGTTCAAGACTACCCTGGGCTACATAGTGAGTTCAAAGCCAACCTGAACTACATAGAAAGACCCCTATCTCAAAAAAACACCCAACACTCCCCCCAAAAAAATTTAAAATAATAACTTGAAATAAACTAAGGCAACATCTGAAGCAAACTTAGGGTGGAAGGTTGTGGTGGACTCCTCTACTGTCCAAAGTAGACTGTAAGCAGTGCAGGCTATAAGGAGTTAACCCCTCATTGGTTCATTTTGAGTTGTAGTATGCATAGTTGATATTGTGAAATAGAAAACATTTAAAAGGAAAGAGGGTGTAGGGGTAAATAATGATGGGAAAATGAATGTGATAGTAATACAAAAGGAAACAAAGATTATGTATATAGTGGGTCAGGGTTGCAGAGTGGGAAGGAAAGGGGAAAAAATGAGAGTCAAGTCATGTCATATTCTGGTACAAACTCTCAATGTTGAATGTAGTGATGATGTGTATTCATAGTGTACCAATAAAGATTAAAGAAAAGAAAATAAATCTGACTGAAGCTTACATAACTCATAGAAGGACCTCATAAGCAACGCACTAGCACACAGGTTAGCATGACCTTCCCACTCATGCCACAGAAGAGGCCAGGAAAATGGCCTAAATATTATATAACATAGTACCAGGGTTGGACTAATTCACACCAAAATTCCATTCACTAAAACCTTCTTAACTAGAAGGACAATGTTCTAATTACAACTCTATATTTTGTCTATTCTATTCCAAATTCAAGAATGTTTCGTCTATTCTTTTACAAGCCTTGCCTGCCTTAGAATCCATAGCAACTGCATGACTACACATCCTCACATGTAGTACCCCTTTACTATAATTTGATTACCAATAAAATCAGTAGCTTGGACTGATTAGGACCTCAGCTGATTGCTCACCACTTTCTTAATTCTGTTTTTCAGTCTTTCTTCAGCCCTGCATTGTACACTGGGCAGGACACTGGAACCTACTGCAAGGTGTCCAATCACATGTTCCCCTGCCCCTACAACAATCAGAACAATCACCCTCAGAAATTTACTTATGCTGCCCTCCAGGGTTCATAAAGGCATTGTTCTCTCCTTCCAAACTCCCTTCTCCACAATTCAGGGAAAACAGGTTACAGAACTTGATTGTGCTAACTTATTCAACAAATGCTCGTAGATGTTATATTACATGAGATGGCTAACAGGACAAGTGAGAATTTTCTAAGTTAAATTCTGGATCAGGACAATTCATTTAACTTTTCTGGGTGTACTTGACTTCATTTGTAAAGTAGTATTGTTCAATATAACATTCATAATGTTTACAGATGGAAAAACGTTGAGTCTGAGTGAGGGTTGGCTCCTGGAAGTGCCCACAATGAATCTTTCATTTGCTGCTAAGTTAATGAAATGATTGATGTAATCAAGATGACTAGAACAGCAAGAAATACCTTAGAGGGAACACCTACTTTCATCCAGTATCGAACCATCTCCACATTTTATAACTAGCAGAGATAAATCCATGTGTATCAGCTTAGAGGATGATGATAACAACAGCACTTACTTCATAGAGTTGACGAAAATACATTTTACAGAAAGTAATGTTGAATTCTTAGCATCCCATAATAATTTGAAAATAAAAGCTATTATGAGCTTTATGAAAACCTCTTATAAAAGCTAAGTGAGTATGAGAAAATAGAGATGTAAATGAGTCCTAGCATTGTATGTTATATATTGTGAACTAGAAAGTGCTCAATATAAAATAGGGTGAAGGGGGAAAATGTTGAGATTGTAACAAAAAAAATAAGGAAACAAATTTTATGTATATGGGGGGGTGGTAGGGTGGGTAGGGCTATGGGAAAAAATGAGAATTAAGTTGTGTCTTATACTGGTACAAATCCCCATTATGGAGTGCAATCATGATGTGTATATTTAATGTACCAATAAAGATAAAAATAAATAAATAAATAAATAAATAGGTCACAGATAGGTACATATAGCATCTTTTCTCTAGTATGAGAAAATGAAGATGTAAATGAGCCCTAGAATTGTATGTTATATATTGTGAAATAGAAAATACTCAAAGTGAAATAGGGTGAAGGGGGAAAAATAATGAGATTATAACAAAAAAGAAAGGAAACAAATTTTATGTATATGAAGGGGTGGTAGGGTGGGTAGGGCTATGGGAAAAAATGAGAATTCAGTTGTGTCTTATACTGGTACAAATCCCCATTGTGAACTGCAATTATGATGTGTATATGTAATGTACCAATAAAGATTTCAA
>PVIR01027321.1:9818-23142 GCA_004026965.1 Petromus typicus
CCTGTAATCCCAGCACTTGGGAGGCAGAGGCAGGAGGATTGTGATGTGAGTTTGAGGCTGAGCTCAGGGCCAGCCTAAACCACAAAAGTGAGACCCTGTCTCAAAAAAAAAAAAAAAAACCTAAAAACATAGGGAAAAAGTAAATCATGGAACTAAGAATAGGTATGAGTGGAAAGCAGAGGGCGGCAGATTAGTATATAAAATCAAAATACACAGTGTATGCAAAAAAGTGAGAAATATTCTACAACTCCCCTTCAAAACACTCATCACACCACTGAACACTCATGCCACCACTTCATCTGCTTTGTAAAACAGTTTTAAACATCCTCTTTCCTAAATATCTCTACAAGATGTAAACAACAAATATCGTGAATGTTGTAGATAAGCACCAGCCAACAGAAAAGCAGGCTCATAAAAACTTATACTGTGTCCACATCCACCTTATTCACAGGATCTGGTAACATGCAATTTCTGGCTATTCCCCAAAGTCAAAATGGCCATGAAAGATAAATGTTTTAAATTAATTCTGAACACTTAGACAGCCACAACAACACAACTACAGACAGTGGACACCAATTAACCTACTTGTCAAATGAATAAACTTCATTATCCTTCAGATAAAGTAATTAAATTCAAATGTAATACAATTGAAGTCAAATAAAAAATTAAGAGATGTGTAAAGAAGCAAGATGGGATCCACATCAAAAATAAATAAATAAATAAATACTCAATGGTAACTCAGAAATCAAAAACTTTAAAACAGCTGTCACAAACACTACAGGCTGAGTATTCCTCATCCAAAATTTTTGAGACTAGAAGTATTTTAGAGGGAGCCGGGGATTTGGCTCAGTGATTCCGGCGCCTGTCTTGCAAGCGCAAGGACCCGGGTTCAATCCCCGGTAACCACATAACAATACTGGGCGCGGAGACTCACGCCCCAGCAGCAATCAGTACCACATACACAATGCCAAGCATGGTGGCTCACGCTTGTAATCCCAGCACTCGGGAGGCAGAGGCAGGAGGATTGCTGTGATGTGAGTTTGAGGCTGAGCTCAGGGCCAGCCTGAACCACAAAAGCAAGACTGTCTCAAAAAAAAAGAAGTATTTTAGAATTCATAGTTATCCAGATTTCAGAATATATCTGTAGATTTTACCAGCTGAGCATTTCTAACCCAAAAATCCAAAATTCAAAGTGTTTCATAATTCCAAATTTTTAGATTACTGACAAATCCCAAGATTTTGAGTTGTCAATACTCATAAGTTTTGATTTCACAGCATTTCAGATTTTTGGACTAGAGGCACTACAACTAACACAAATTATAGCTACTATAAGGGAGGGCTGGAGATTGAGCTCAGTGGTTCCAGCATCTTTCTGGCAAGTACAAGGTCCCAAGTTTGATGGACCATATACCACTCGATGCCAGATGTGGTGGCAAGTCTACAGGATAAAATGTACAGAACAGCTGGTTACATTCCTATATACCAGCACGGAAGAGGTGGATGAAATTAAAACACAATATCATTTAAATTAGTGTACAAAAATTGAAATCAGCATAAATTTAATGAAGTATACACAGTATCTCTCATAAGAACTATAAAATTCTAATAAAAGTAATCAAGAAAGATTTAAATCGAGAAACATTCCATGTTCATGGATAGGAAGATCTAATATTATTTAGATATCAATTCTTCTCCACTTAATCTATAGAATTAACAAGTCAAAATTCTACCAAGTTATTTTATGGATATCAACAAACTTTATAAAGTTTAGATAGAAAGGCACAGGGCCCAGAATAACTTAAATAATATTAAAGGAAAAGAAAAAATCCCAAAGACTGACATGAACCAATTTCCACATCTATAATAAAGCTATAGTAAACAGCATGACATTAGCAAAACATTAGCAGAAGACTTAATGCGCGAGAACTGAGAACCCAGGAACAGAACTACAGAAATACAGTCAAGTGATCTTTGGAAAAAAAGCCCAGGCAATAGAATATATATAACACTCAAAGCACAAACCATGAAAGAAAAACTGATAAATTAATCTTTCCTGCACTTAAAAACTTCTACTGTGTCAAAGACAAAAGATATTTCTTTTGAGACAGATTTAAACTTTGTGATATATGCCTGACATAGATTCCAAAAGTACTGTGATCACAGGCATGCACCAGCATGTTCAGCTGCAAGACTTTCTCAAGAGAATAAAGATACAGTCATAGATTGGGAGAAAATATTTACAAAAATAAATCTGAGGGCCAGAGATTTAGCTCAGACGTTCCAGTATCTATCTTGTAAGTGCAAGGGCCAGGTTTGATAACCATACACACCAGTAATGGGTGTGGAGATTCACGCCCACCAGCAATTACTATCACATACCACAGTGCCAGGCGTGGTGGCTCACACCTGTAATCCCAGCACTTGGGAGGCAGAGGCAGGAGGATTGCTGTGAGTTTGAGGCTGAGCTCAGGGCCTGACTGAACTACAAAGTGAGACCCTGTCTCAAAAATAAAAATATTATATGTATATATATTTTTATGTATATATTATGTATATATGATAAAGAACTTGCATCCAAAATATGCAGAGCTCTGAAAAATCAATAATAAGAAAACAACCAACCAAATAAATTTAAAAGTAAGCAAAAAACTGTGAGCACATATCTCGAAATAAAGAATACATAAATCAATCATGGTGACTCATATATGTAATCCCAGCATCTTAAGACACTGAGGCAGGAAAAGTAAAAATTCAAGCCTACCCCAAGTAATTTAGGAAGACTATATCTCAGACAAGTTTGGGCACATCAGGGTGGTATGGCAGTAGATGTAAGATTATATCTCAAAAAAATTTAAGGAAATGTGACTTAGCAATAGAGCACTTGCCCTAACATGTTCAAGACCCTGCGTTCAACCCCCTACTAGAAGGAGGGTAGGAAAAAAAAGGGAAGGAGGGAGAAAGAAGGGAAGGAGGAAGGCAGACAGATAACAAAAAACTAAATAGACTTCATGTGTCATCAGAGAATTGGAAATTAAAGCACACACACCTATTAGAATGGCTGAAATATAAAACGTGGGCAGCATCAAACACTGTCAAGGATAAAAAATACCTGAAAGAGTATCTTTCAGCAAACACTGAAAGAACATAAATAGAGGATAAAATTTGCATTACAGTGAAGAAGGACAGAGAGAAAAATGGAATCAGAGCAAAAAATATTTTTTCTAAAATCATCATCAGAAAAAAGTGCAGAGGGCTGAGGATTTAGCTCAGTGGCACCACTGCCTGCCTTGCAAGAAAAAAATCATGAGTTTGATCCCTGATACCACAAAAAAAAAAAAAAAAAAGTTTTTCTTAAAAAAAATTAATAGTTTCTTGGGCCATCGATCTAGCTCAGTGGTTCTGGTGCCTGCCTTGCAAGCGCATGGGCTGGGTTCAATCCTGGTAACCACATACAACAAAAGCCAGGTGAAGTGACTCACACCCACCAGAAATCAGTACCACATACCACAATGCTGGGCATGGTAGTTTGAGCCTATAATCCCAGTATTGGGGAAGCAGAGGCAAGAAGATTGCATGAGTTCCAGGCTCACATGGGCCACACAGTGAGCTCAGAACCAGCCTGAATTACAAAGCAAAACCCTGTCTCAAAAAATAAATAAATAAATAAAATAATAAGTTTCTTTAAAAAAAGAGAAAATAAAATTCCAACAATAGGACAAACAAAAATTTTTAAATACACAATATAAATAAATAAAATTATGGTAGTCTATGCAATAAGTAAACAGACTCAATTATCCAGTTAAAAAGGAGGTACTACTCATTTCATTAGAAAAATAAAAAATAAAAATCCAGCCCATATACTTACAAAAGTCCTATTTAAAAAACAGCAGTTCACTAGCACAGGGAAAAGATGTAAAAATACACAACAATAAGACCAAATGGGCTTTACTTGAGGTCAGACTTGAAAGCAAAATAAAAAATTAGTCAGTATATTTTCATATAAATTAAAATTAGCCAAGAAGATACACATTATGCTATAATGGACTTATTGATTTAAGACAGGCAAAGTTTGATATGCAAGAAAAATTAGTAAATATCCAAAATCACAAGATGATCTGAATATCCTGATAGGCTTGATTTGTTCGATCATCTATAAAACATGGAACATAATAACTCAAGGATATGCATTATAATCATGTACACACAATTTATATATATTCAGAGTGAATGACCCAAAGAAACTTTCATCTGGTGTGAAAAATTCTAAATATATTCATTGATTACAAAGCAATTAAGTGAAATACCAATATTATAAGAAAATCTTAAATGTCAGTTGTATCCCAATCTTTCACTAAGCAATTTGAATCAAAAATCATAATGCAAATCAAAACACTCAGACATGGGCAATCCTAAAAAATATTAAAATTATAAAATTCAGGTGTTCAGGTATAGTTAAGTACTATGCCCAACAGTTAACTGATGCATATATACAAAAAAAAAAAAAAAAAGAGTCTGAAACATAACAGTTTATATTTTAAATATTTCTGGCTTTTCCCAAAAATCAAAATGACCACGAAAGGCAAATGTTTTGAATCAATTCAGAGAACTAAGGCCGCCATAACAGCACAAGGACATTCACTGAGAACATTCACAAAAGAAGACTTCCAGAACTTTTTGAGAAAGTGCGTAGCAAGAAGGATGATGGGACAAGAGTACTTTAAGTGTGTAACAGGAGGAGGAAATAGCAATTATGATCAGTCAATATGCGAGAGTTCTCTGTCAGGAACCACTGACAACTTACTCAACACAACTTACTTGGATTTAAGACTTACTTATTGGGATTTACTTACTGGATTTAAGGATGTCTGCCCTGCCCTGCAGGATCAACTACTGGGATTATTGGGACATCTGCCTCACCCTGTGAGATCTTAAACTACAAGGATAGCTGCACTAAGATTACTGGCCTTGGGACTTACTGGGACTGACTGTATTAAAGATGTCTGCCCTGCTCTACATAACCTTCAACTATAGGGATTACTGTGGGACCGCCCTGTCTTATGCATGCTAGGATTACTGGTTGAAGGTTTGATACCTAATAAAGGTGTAGGCAAGCTGGGATAATGGGTTCTTCTGATCCTGCTTTTGCTGCTGCAGTATCTGGCCTGTGGCTGCCACTGCTCAGAGCAGCAAGAGTCGAACCCGGGCTCAGTCTTTTTCCTCAAAGTTCTGACTTTGTTGCCTGTTGGTTATTAATCTTTTAACTGTGGGACTATCAGAGAATTAGAGTTTGCCATGTTTCCACAAGGGTTCAGCTAACTCCTCTTCCCCCAACAACCACATTCTTGGGCCAGAAATTTAGCTCAATGGTTCTGGTGTCTGCCTTGCAAGCGCAAGGTCTCAAATTCAATCTCGGTAACCAAATACCACAATGCCAGGCATGGTGGCTCACACCAGTAATCCCAGCACTCAGAAGGCACAGGCAGGAGGACTGCTGTGAGTTTAAAGCTTGCCTAGGTTACACAATGAGTGCATGGCCAGCCTAAACTACAAAAATAGCAAGACTACATGTCAAAAAAAAAGAGTTCTCTGTAGGGTTGACTGAAGTCTTTGTTCACAAACAATCTCACCGCACCCCAGTTCAACTTCTCCCTCAGTCCAGTTTCCCTCACCTCCAAAGGTGTTGTAAACTTCCAGAGTCTGTCTGTCTTCAAAGCATTCTAAACTATAATGGAGAAACACATTGGGAAGATTGTTACAGTGATGTAAGCAAGAGATGGCATCAGCTTCAACAAGAACAGTAGCAGTGAAAATGGAGAGAAATGGAAGAATTCAAGAAATGTTTAAGAAATGATGAAGATGATCTGCAAAACCACATTAGGTAACAAAATGAACTGCAAATCACTAAAGCCAGCCTCACTGCTAATTATCAAAACTGAAAGTTCTCTACTTCCTGTCTCTGTGATCAGTTACACTATAGATGGTCAATTCTCCATCATTTTAGGTCCCAAAATAAGTAAAACAAAGAAAAATCTTCTCCTACTCCATGTTTAACCCATGGGAAGCAATAATGTATCATAAAGTAAATATTTTGTTATTTAACATCACAAGGAAAGGGCAATAACAACAGGGTACACTTGAGCTCTGATGGAATAATGATAACGGCACAGAATCAAATAATTAGCATATTATAATAGACTTGTTAAAAAAAATGTAATTCAGAATCCACTGGGAAATTTGGAGGCAATGTATTGTAGAGCCCAGCCTGACTAACTTAACTCCATTTTGAAAAAGGCCTGTCCCTGAGCTTAAGTCCCCCTCCCAGGAGATTACAGAAGACATGAGAAACCCTCAGTCTAGGCTCATGCCACTAGCAATGACCCATCTGCAGAGCAGCGAGGCTTCTCTTACATAATAAGGCTGAACCTAAAGATTTTAGTTAAAACCACAGGCAGTTAAGCTTCCATGTCCTAATAAGGTTATTTCCTCTTAAAACAGTGAATGTCCAAGCTAGCCAATGCCAGTAGGCCTAGTACTCTTTTCAAAAATTCAGCCTGTCTGACCACCCCACATGTACAACCTCTGCCCCTCCCTTACATCTACTATAAAAACCTGACCGCTGCGGCTCAGGGCTCTCGGCATCTCAGTGTTGGGAGTCCCCGCTCAAACTTGAATAAACCCTCATGTGCTTGCATCGGACACGGCTCCTGGTGTCCATTGGGGACCTCACGGTCCGGGCATAACAGTATCATGTAGCCACACTGAAAGTGACTGTTGTGGGCATAAATGAGGAAATCATTTAAATTCAAAGAAATCAGAGATATTATTCTATTATTAATGCCATTATGTGTTTTGTATTATTTGATCATAATCTTCTACTGATTTTACTGGTGTCTTAATTACAAATTAGACATAGTTAGTTTAGTCACATAGAAAGTTTATCATTTACCATAGCTGCAGGCTGAGGTGATAAACATTTGTATCAATACTAGTTGAAACCTCTGATGTAAATGTTACAGTAACTACCATATCTTAAGCATGAAAAACTAAAGGTGTAAATGAATGTCAAAATCCATAACAGATAATATGAAATACAAATAAAACATGCAAAAGGAAAAGGGAAAGGGTAGGTAGAGGAAAGTAAAGAAGGGAAAGGAAAATTTTGATAGTAAAAAAAGGAAACAAAGCTTATGCATATAGGCATGGGGGTTGTAGGAAGAGCAGGGGAATGTGAAAAATGAGAATCAAGATGTGTCATGTACAGGTACAAACCTTCAATGTTGAATGTGATCATAATGTATATATAAAATGTACCAATAAAATCAGTTTTTTAAAAGTCTCCCTATTTATATCTTCTATAGAAGAAAAAAGAAAAAAGAAGACTCAGCAAGAGCCTTCCAGGTCCCCTCTGTCTGATTTCTACCCCCTCTCCACACCAAGAAATCCCAAGGCTCTGGAGTTGTATTCAGTTAAGAAAATATTACTAAAGTTCAGTAAGTAAGAAAAAGAATAGCATAAAATGAGATTGAAGAGAAAAGCATGAACAAAATTAAATATAATTTGTTCTTAGAACAATGAACTGTATTTTATTTAAGTGAAACAGGAAGTCACTAGAGAATTTAAAGCAGAAGTGGGGCAGGATAGGATGAGATGTACCCTTGACCTTTTACATTTTAAAATATCACACTGCTACATGAATAATGGCTTTGACTTGTTGTTTTTAAAAGGTAAGGAAATTATTGCTATAGTCTTTGTAAAAAACAATAGTATTTTGGACGAGAGCAGTGATACCGAAGATGATGAATGCTGAACGTGGAATACACACCAAATAAAGCACTGACAGCACCTTCAGGTAGATCTGCAGTAGAATAATGAGGGAAAATAAAATGGACTCTGAAATTTGACTTAAGTAAATGGGGTGATAATGACTGAAATGTGGAAATTAAGACAGAAACAAATTTGTAGAATGGTACAGGATCAGAATTTTTTAAAACTTAAATATGATTGGCAGACACGTCCCCTGGAACCTCAGGCAGCACTATTAAGACACCAGCGCCCAGAACTAAGACCCACCTGCCTACATGCAGACAGCGCCACTGACAGCCATGGACATTCTTAAGTAAACAGGCACAGCCAAGTCCCCCAGAACCTCAGGTGGCACAATTAGACACTGGCGCCTGGGGCTGGGGCCTGCCTGCCTCCACACTGACTATACCAGGGACACTCTGGGTAAACGGGGAACAGCTGAGTTCGCCAGAATTTCAGGCAGTGCCATTAGGCATCCATGCCCAGGAGGCCTACTGGCCTCCACTTCCCAGTGCTTTTCAACCAAGGTGATCTGACTGTTCTGTTCAAGTGCCTTCCATGATGTGCCAGAACTAGAGTAGTTTAGGGCTCACTGCAGACCCAAGAACAACCCAAGATATATTGATATCTTAAGGGTCCTAAATATTAGGAAGAAAGAGACTTGCAACAAACATTGCCAGATAACAGGATAGCTATAAAGCCAAAAACAACAGCAGCAACAAAGGTTCAGACGTGAGGAAAAATTCAAAGTCTCAGATGCAAAATCTTTACCCCAGGGTAATATGGGGGAAGGGAAATGGAGAAGTCTGAAGCTCAGTCACCAGGACTCTTTGAGATGGTAATCAAAGCAGATCTAGTAAAATGGAAATCAGAACTGATCTCTGAGATGAAAACAGAGATATTGGATATAGTTAACAATATGATTACTAAAGCTAGAGAGGAAATCTGGGAGTTGATAGAATCCAAGATAGCAAAAGCAACAGAAACTTTTAAACAGCTATAAGTAGAGGTCCAGGTAATCCAGAAAGAAAGCAAAAGTTTGTGCAGTAGGATGAATATGGCAGAAGAACATGGAATATACACGATATGAAGGGCTGACAGCAGACCTAGAAGACAAGATTGCAGCCAATGAACAGGAAAGGCATAATTAATGGAAAATGGCAAAAGACCATGAGAAATCAATTTAACAACTCCTAGATAATTCAAAGAAAAATAATGTAAGATTGATTGGACTCACTGAGAAAGAAGGAGACAATACAAAAGACATTAAAAAATTGTTCAGAGATAATCGTGGAAAACTTCACAGAAAAAGGAAAAGAATTGGACATATAAATATATGTGGAGTATATAGAACTCCACATGGCCAGGACATGAAAAAATCTACACCTAGGCATATAATTATAAAGGTTCCAGATATGCAACAAAAGAATGAAATACTGAAAGCAGCCAGAGTAAAAGAAAAGAATTATATACCAAAAGAAGCCTATAAGGATTACAGCAGACTTTTCAGTCCAAACACTCAATGTAATAAGAGCCCAGAGTGAAGTTTCAAGCCTTGGAGGAAAACAACTTCCAACCCAGATTGATCTACCCTGCAAAACTATCCTTCAAAACAGAGGAGTAAAGAAGATACTTCCATGACAAATCACACCTGAAAAACTTAACAAATACAAAACCTACACTCCAAAACATTCTAAAGAATATCTTAGAGGAAAAATAAGGAAAGTTACAAACCAGTGTGACCCAACAGTCAACCCACTGGGCCAAATAAGAAACTGACTGGAAACAGGAAAAGCAAAGAATAAAACAACTAAGAACAGGAAAACAGGACAGCACTAAATCTATCTATATCAGGCATAACTATTAATGTCAATGGACTCAATGTGCTAATTAAGAGACACAGACTTGCAGAATGGATCAAGAAGCAAGATCCTACAATCTGCTGCACACAAGAAACACACCTAATTGGGAAAGAAAGTCCTAGACTCAAAGTAAAGGGATGGGAAACAATTCTCCATGCAATAGGAAACCTCTAAAAAGCAGGAATGGCTATCTTATTTGCAGACAAAAGAGATTTCAAGCCAAAACTGACAAAGACAGACAAAGACTCACTATATTCTCATACAGGGAACAATCAAAGAGAAAGAAATAACTATCTTAAATATTTATGCACCAAATTCTAATCACCCAATTACATAAAACAGACATTAATGGACATGAAAAGCCAGATAAACACCAATCCAATAATAGTAGGGGACTTCAATATGCCACTGTCACAAAGAGACAGATTGAATGGACAGAAAATCAGTAAGGAAATACTTGAGCTAAATCAAACTCATCAAAAAATGGATTTAATAGATGCCTACAGAGTATTTCACCTCACAAAGTCAGAATTTACATTCTTCTCAGCTGCTCATGGATCATTCTCCAAAACAGACAATGGGCTAATTCACAGAACAGGTTTAAGTAAGTGCAAAGGAATTGAAGTTATCTCCTGTATACTGTCAGATGATAGTGCACTGAAATAGCAAAAGAAATTCCAGGATCCTCACAAACACATGGAAATTGAACAACACTCTGCTAAGCAACCATTGGGTCACAGAAGAAATTAAACAGTTTCTACAATGAAATGATAACCTCTGTACAACATACAAGAAATTTATGCAACACAATGAAAGCAGTTCTATGAGGAAAATTCATAGCAGTTAATGCCTACACTCAGAAAACAGAGCAAGCTCAAATAAATAATCTAATGCTGAACTTCAAGCTATTAGAAAAAGAGGAGCAAGACAAACCCAAAGCTCGTACTAGGCAAAAAATTATAAGGATTGGAGCAGAAATTAATGAAATAGAGATTAAGAGAACAAGACAAAAAAAATCAATGAATCAAAGAGTTGGTTCTTCAAAAGGATAAAAATTGACAGATTCTTAGCCAACCTTATCAAACAAAAGAAGCAAAAGGCTCACACCCATACTATTAGGAATAAAAAAAGGGGAAATTACCACCAACCCAGAGGAAGTCCAGAGGATAATAAACACCTACTTTGAAAATTTAAATTTTAATTAAAATGGAATACATAGAAGAAATGCATAAATTTCTAAACACATATGAACTTCCAAAGTTGAAGGAAGAAGATATAAAAATGTTAAATACACCAATATCAATCTGTGAAATTGAAAATGTAACTTAAAAAAAAAAAAAAACCTGCCAACAAAAAAAAAAACCCCAGTCCTGATGGCTTTACTGCTGAATTCTACAAAACTTTTAAAGAAGAGTTAGCATCACTACTTCTCAAACTCTTTAATGAAACTGAAAGAGAAGTACTACTCCCAGATTCATTTCTGGAAGCAACCATTACTTTGATTCCAAAAGCAAAGAAAGACCCAACCAAAAAAAAAGAGAACTACAGGCCAATCCTCCTAACGAACACTGATGCAAAAATCCTCAATAAGATACTGGCAAACAGAATACAGAGAATCATAATAAAAAATAAATAAATAAATCATACACCCTGATTAAGTTGGATTTATCCCAGGGATGCAAGGATGGTTCAACATACGTAAATCAATAAATGTAATATATTACATTAACATACTCAAGGACAAAAACCATATGGTCATCTCAATTGATGTTGAAAAAGCATTTGACAAAATACAACACCTATTTATAATCAAAACCCTATAGAAAATCAGAATAGATAGATTCTATCTCAAACTAATAAAAGCTATTTATGAGAAACCAACAGCCAGAATCATCCTAAATGGTCAAAAACTGAAACCTTTTACACTAAGACAAAGAAAAAGACACAGATGTCCACTCTCACCATTCCTGTTCAATATAGTGCTGGAAACATTAGCCACAGCAATTAGGCAAGAGAAAGAAATAAAAGGAATAAAGATAGGAAAGGAAGAAGTTAAACTATCATTATTTGCTGATGACATGATACTTTATATATAGGATCCTAAAAACTCAACCAAAAAATTGCTAAATTTAATTGCCAAATTTAGTAGCATAGCTGGATACATGAACCACAAAGCGAGACCCTGTTTCCAAAAACCTTAAAAAAAATAATCAATAGCCTTTGTTTACACAAACAACAGACCCACTGAGAAAGAAATTGGAGAGTCAATCCTTTTCACAATAGCATCCAAAAACAATGAAATATCTAGGAATCAATCTAACAAAGGAGATGAAAAACCTCTATTCTGAAAACTACAACACTCTGCATCTACGGCCATACCACCCTGAACGCACCCAGTCTGGTCTGAAAACTACAACACTCTGAAAAAGGAGATAGAAGAAGATAACAGAAAATGGAAAGACATATCTTGCTCTTGAGTAGGAAGAACTGATATTGTCAATATGGCTATACTCCCACAACTACTACATAGACTCAACGCAATCCTGATTGAAATCCCAACATCATATTTCACAGATTAAAAAGAAAATAATCCAAAAATTCATCTGGAACCACAAAGACCTAGAACAGCAAAAGCAATTATAAGCAACAAGGACATGGTAGGGGGTATTACAATCCCCAATTTGAAAATACACTACAAAGCCCCTGTGATAAAAACTGCCTGGGACTGGCAAAGTAACAGACCTGAGGATCAGTGGAGTAGATCAGAAGATCCAGAAACCACTCCAGATACAATGAGTAACCTCATCTTTGACAAAGGAGCCAAAAACCCTCAATGGAGGAAAGATAGCCTCTTTAACAAATGGTGCTGGAAAAACTGTGCTTTAACCTGCCAAAGACTTAAAGCTAGATCTATCTCTTTTACCATGTACCAAACTAAAATCAAAGTGTATTAGAGATCTAATTATTAAAACAGAAACACTAAACCTGATGCAAAACAGGTTAGAACTCTTGAAGACATTGGCTTAGGGAAACACTTCCTGAACAAAACCTCAATAGCACAAGAATTGGCAGAAGAAATCAACAAATGGGATCTTATCCTATTAAAAAGCTTCTGCACAGCAAAGAAAACCACCCACACAGCAAAAAGGCAACCAACAATATGGGAAAGAATCTTTACCAGGGCCGGGGAGTTAGCTCAGTGGTTCCAGCGCCTGTTTTAAAAGCGCAAGGGCCCGGGTTCGATTCCCCGGTAACCACATAACAATACTGGGTGTGGAGACCCACACCCAGCAGCAACCAGTACCACATACCACAGTGCCGGGTGTGGTGGCTCACGCCTGTAATCCCAGCACTCGGGAGGCAGAGGCAGGAGGATTGTGATGTGAGTTTGAGGCTGAGCTCAGGGGACAGCCTGAACCACAAAGCGAGACCCTGTCTCAAAAAACCTAAAAAAAAAAAAAAAAAAAAAAGAATCTTTACCAGCTGCTTCTCAGACAAAGAGCAACTATCTAGAATATATAAAGAGCTTTAAAAAGTCAGCCCACCCAAATTTAAAGACCCAATTCAAAAATGGGCTTCTGGTGCTTGCTTTGGCAGCACATATTCTAAAAATGGGGGTCTGAAATGAACAGACACTTCTCAAAGGAAGAAGTAAAAGC
>PVIR01027322.1:0-23037 GCA_004026965.1 Petromus typicus
ATCTATGTAAATGATATAATTCCATATTTTGTCAAAATTTCCAGAATGGTAGTTTTTCTAGCTTTTAATGTATTATAATACTAGGAAAAGATAAGCCCTGTATATTTGAGAAAAATAAATAACACAAGCTTAACAAGAAACAAAGCTAGAGAAGAACTAACAAAGTACAATGTACACAGATAGAACTCAAAATAGCTCCATGGCTAATGCAGGCATACTCAGGAACTTGCTTTACTGATCTTCTGGTCTTGTTTGAATCTAACTCAGTTGACATATCGGGATCATCACAATCCACCCCTTGTGAAGTTAATATCCAAATATATCTCTTTAAACTGTACTTAAACTCTAATTCAACAATAGTGAGTTCATAATTCTTCCTAACAAAATACAGAATCTTGCATTGTGCATAATGTTAAAAACAGCATTACGTGGCAACACTAAGTGCTGCTGTCAGAAGTTGTAGCCAATACCCCTAAGACCATGGCTTCAGAGGCCTTTCAGTGCCTGGATATTTGAGCATGGGGAACTAATTTTCTCGGAGGACCTTCTGAAATGAAAATTGACACTTTTTCAAGCTTGAGTCTGATATGGGTGAGGCATTGGTGGTTCCGAAAGTGCTTTAAAGACATCTTTGTCTTTTTGTCCATTCTTTATCTGCTGTGCTTTCTTTGACCCTAACTTTGCCCGTTTGTATTTTATTAATAATAATATAACATTTTCTTGAGAAGTACTTACAAAATTATATCAGTTTCAGATTTTGATATTTCCATTGTCATTTCACTTATTTTCCTCCAACCTACATTGGAAATCATGAAAGGATTGCAGCAGACAGTAAAGTTTTCAAAAATCCAAAGAGGAAGAACTCATATTTGACACAATGTTATACAAGAATTAAAGGACAAAAAAATCCTACCTAGTACTTCAATCGCACATATATGTTAACAACCACTTTAAGCAGTGTCATTCTGGAGTTCTCATCAGCATATTTATATATCTGAGGAAGACTGTACCAAAAATATGTGCTTAATTTCTCTCTCAGAAATATTTAAAAAACAGATGTTTTATCCTTCTTACAAGTATGGCATTTTGGCACATATTCGAGAAATATTGAAGTAAAATGATTATCAGTAAAAGGCATTGAAAGTGAGAAGATATCTTTTAGCATCTCAAATGCATGAGATGTCCAAATATCCCCTACAAGAGCATTTCCATTGTTTTATATTTTACTGCCTATGTGGTCACTATGATGCAAGTGATACCTTGGTTCACGAACTCAATTCTCTCCACAGTTCTGGTCATGAGCTTATGTGGATGAGAACTGAATCAAATTTTCCCAAAAGGTCAAAGCTGAACCTAATTATTGAATTTAATGAAATTCTTTTACCACTCAGTTTATGGCAAGAATCATGGAATGAATCACATTCATAAATCGAGGCACAATCATGTTTGATAGTGTATTTTTCCTAAGCAAAAGAGTTGATTGAGCATATGGCAAGTCTTTGTCCACAGTTAGCAGTCATTAGCCATAAAACTACCAAGCGTCGTGGTCATGGATGTAGCTCCGCAGAGCAGCACCTGCCCAGCAGGCTCAAGGCCCTGAGTTTGATTCCTGGTACTAAAAAACTAAATAATAATAATGAAAATCAGTTTTTATTGTTGCCTTTTCAGATCCAAGCACATGGCTAATGAATTGTACTTTCCCGGGGCTACTGTAACATCATTCATTGAAGGAAAGTAAACTTAGGCATGGAAAGAAGACAGGGGGAAAATTAACCTCAACGATGGGATAATTTTACTTTTTCTTTACTACATATTTTGTTTCATAAGTGTTTTCATAAAGTTTTACTTTTCATGAAAAAATTTTAGGCCTTTTTAAATTGGGAAATTGTTTCTTCATCATATAACTTATGCATACTTTCATGTTTTGTCTAGAAAGGATCAGTCTTTGGAAATTTTTTTAAAAAATTATAATCATGTTGTGTACACATATCCAAAACTATGTTAAAGGAGGGGAATCTAAGTTTAAGATATATATTTTGGAGACATAAACATGATAAGAAAACAAAGATTTCTTCTTATGGACAGTTATTTTGATTTTCAAATTTTCAGTATTCCTGAAGACTATTCTAGAAATTTTTCTGTCTTTATTTTTATTTATGTTTTCTGAGGCTATTGGCTCATTTCTTTTGGCATGACTACAGACAACATAAGGACAACCAAAAAGAAATTAATCTATTACAGTTCTAATTATAAATTGCCTATTTTTATCATTCATATTTTTTACCATCTGGAAAATTTGTTACCAGTTAAAAATATGAAACCAATCTTGAAGTGCTTTTGCAGTTTAAAGATAGACAAGATGTAATTTTGTTCGCATATTACATGGCATTACTCTGAGAGCTTAATAATTTTGCTAACATTATAATGATTTTTATGCATACAGAAAGCATACTACACACAGTATACTATATATACAAAATGTACTACATGAATACACATACTAGTTATGTGTGAAGCTTTATAGTTATATTTATATGAAGCAAAAAATAAAAATAGTAATTATACATAAATATATATGGGTTGACACTGAGAAAGTAAATTGTAATTATCAGAAAAATAAAATTATAATGATGTATGTGTACATAATTTTAAAACACTTCACATAAAGCAGTCAAACAACTCAATGTCAGTAAAACAACATAATAAATTTTAACTAATACATAATTGTTTTATTTGAAATGAAATGCCAGGTAATATTCACAGAATATGACTTTATTTATTTGGAGAAATATGTATACATAGTTGTGAGAACAAATGTGTGTGTCTGATGCTTATGTATGTATATATTGTATATATTAGAAAATATACCACATCCAAATATACACTTTAGGGATTTTAAAATCTAAAACTTGAGGAAAGACTTTTTTTAAAAATAGAGGTTTTATTCAGTCTCTTTTCATTTTGTTTATTTATTTATTTTTCTGTAGTTCAGGATGGCTCTGAGCTCAGCCTTGAAGTCACAGCCATCTGCCTGCCTCTGCTTCCTGAGTGCTGGGATTACAGGTGTGAGCCATCACTCCCGGCACTGTGGAATGTGGTTCTCATTGCTGGTGGGTGTAAGTCTCCACGTCCAGCATCGTTATATGTGGTACCAGGATGGAACATCACCCTGCATGTTAACTTTCTAATGGACTTTTGAAAGGTATTTTCTACACTAAAATTCTGTACACAGGAAACAGTTTTTTTGTAAAAATTCTTTAAAAGTACTACAAATAGTTGATATCTGTCTCGTAAAGCTCATAATGAGAATGCAATGCTCCAGGCAAAATATCTCCCTTGTCTTCAGAAAATGAACCATCAAAGAAAGACACCATTTGCATATAAATATATGAAAAGGTTCATAAATAAAATCTTTATGCATTGAGATAAAATGAAAAGGCGTACTTAAAAATGACTTCAGAAGCAGTTTTCTAGAATAACAATATATAGATTCAAATAATTGACAGTGATGTTTTGTAATTTTTTTAAATGTGTTAAAAAGCTATGATGGTTATTTGACAAATAATAGAAAAAGCAGAAAGTTCTGGACCTAGAATCCTGTATACCAAAGTTAGCATTTTTCCCCTTGGCCAAATGTTAAAATTATATGCAGTTTAGAAAGTTTATATAACAGCATTATTTCCATAATGTTTATATTAAAAAAAAAGATAAAAGTTGCCACCGAGATAACACATACTTAGCATGTTGCTAAACATCAGCAAATTCTCAAACAGCCAGGTTGTCTTCAGTTGATGTAGTCTTGCCCTTGTGTGTCACAGCGTTATGGGACCATTGAGGTCTCAGCTGTAACCAGAGGCAAAATTGGTATTGTGTTTCAGCATGTCATAGCCAGCCTATGGGCAAGAAAACTAGCCCTAATCATAACTTAACTATGAAATGTTTTTTTCCACAAAATTACATAGAATGGCTCCTGATAATAATGCATATATTTGTGCTTGTATTTTGTGTTTATATTAACTATCATAGAAATTTTATTTAGCTTCTTTGATTTTGTAGGTATACACTGAAATTATTCTTATCAGCAGTAAAATAATGAAATATTTTTCTCTGTGGATATGTATAATTTTGTTAAAATATGAATCACATGCCTGTGGGTATAGCTCAACCAGAGAACACTTACTAGCATGTGTAGTCCCTGGTTACAACCTTCAGTAGTATAAAGGGAAAAAAGAAAAGAAAAAAATATATGCTATATTACTTCAGTAATAAAAGTTCTGAAGCATTTTAAGATTTCTTTGTAGATCAATTCGTCAGTAAGAAATATTACACCAAACATATGCATTGTAAATTGTTGATTTCATAGTCATATGAAAGAATTATTTTCCTTCTATTTCTAACCATTAAGTATTTTTATCAGTTATTGACTTCTTTTTCTCATTATTTTTGCAAATATGACAAACATGTATGTATCAATATACATGTATATATCCCTTCTTTTTATGTTTTTATTAGTAAATTTTGTTATACATCATAAATTCACTCACTGGGAGCATATATATATATAATCTTAAATTTGGGGTTTGTATATATATTATAATATATATATATATACATATATATATTACATGCTTATAAAATAACCTTTTGCTTTGATTGTAACACAAAATGTATATTTAATCCTTTCAGATGTTTTTCTGCCTATCTTGATTTGTCCTTATTATGGTAATGATTAAAAAAAAAAGGAAACAAAGCTAATGCATATGGGGGGTGTTGTAGGGTGGGTAAGGGAGTGGGGAAAAATGAGAGTTAAGTCATATCATATACTGGTGTAAATTCTCAATGTTGACTATGTATATATTTATATATATATTTATATATATTTTTATATATATATCCAATAAAGATTTGAATTTAAAAAAGGGAATGTCTACTTTTATTTTATAGTCATAAAATATATCATTTTGTAGATTCATTGTATTCAATTAACACTATTAAACATTTAGGTATTTTCCATTTTTTTGCTGTATAAATAAATCTGAAATATTATACCAATGCACTCATCAAGATGACACTCTTCATAGCAAAAGCCTGTAATTGGAGACCTGATAAAGAAATCCACTCAGTTTGTTGCTGAGAACTCAAGTCTTTCAGATCCCAGCCATATGACCATTTCATGGTAGCCTCTCATGGACCCTCAAGGTCAAAGTTCCCATTAGGTTCCAGCCCCACCCAAGGGGCTGTGAAAGCACATAATTCTGAGGAAGCACATAATTCTCTCCTGGAGATGCCTTCACTTTGCTGCAGAACACATTTTTGAAGTTAATACTCTCACTGAGAGTTTAAATAAACATCATCCTTTTTTTTTTTTTAGTTACACACCCTCAGTACTGAAGCATGTGCTGAGATACAAGCAAAATGGCAGGTTGCTTATAATATATCCTTGACCTGGCCCAGGATATATTTCTAATTCTAGGCTGCACTCAAACTCACCAGCATTCTAAATGATTTGCAGTAACAGCAAAGACATTATTCCCAAGTGCAGGAACATTGCCTTCAGATCCCAAATACAATGATCAGGTATTGAGGTTCATTCTTTGGACTGCAAGACAAGTGCTTTGTCATGTAGTTCTTAGTGGATGTTGAGAATATCTCCAATCACTTGAACTCTAAAATTTTACAGAAGTGACAGAGACCTGAATTTTCAGATATTTCTTCTATTCTTTGGAGCTTCTATGTTTTACAAAGGTTTCTCATATGTTTGTTGATTCCTGTTTACTTGTGCAATTAAGGTGATACTATCAGTATCATTTCAGTGGTGATAAAAAGTATGTTTTGGCAGATTAATGAGCACATACAATGCACTTGTAGCATTGTTATCTGTTTTGGTAAAGAATCCTTTGTTCAGTCCTGCAATTGGGAGCCACTCAAAATGGGTTTACAGTATTCTGTTCTCATGTTCAGAATTTGCCAAAATGGGTGGTCTTACCAATAGTGGCACAGATCATACTATAGATCTGGCCACACATTGGCCAGAAGATAATGTCTGTATCTGTCTACTTCCAAGCAACTTACTCTCTTATTGTAGAATTCACAGCACAGGCTATACTGGCAACATTAGTTTTTCTTTGTTCTTTTCTTTACAGATGCAGAAGAAAATATTGAAGCCTCTGACTGTAAGTAGAGCAGCAGGATCTACTCTGATATTCTACTGCACAGACTTGAGTCTCTGCTCCACAGCTGCCAACATTGTAGGGAGATGCTTTAATCTCCTCAATTCTGCAGGCTCTAGACCAAGTCATTCCTTGGATTTCTACCTTGATTCTTCCCCAAGATATTCATTTTATTTTAAAGAAATAATATATTTTAAAAATGCTTTCTACCAATACTGTTTGAAGAAATAGTGTGTAGCCAATTTTATGCAAATGGAATCATTCTGATTATGTGTCTCCAGATTACATATTAATAATGCATCAATGGTATCAGCTAAAGAAGATCAACCAATCAATCCAAAGCTTAGGGAACTTTCACTATCATGATAAGCACAGTATCACGATTTGTGTTCTGACTGGACGGAGCCAATAGTATTTTCAATAAATCATTTGTTTAAATGTTTTACATTGTTTTCACTGATAATTTCTACTTAAAATGTTAAAACTCTTTGGTTGCATATCCATTTAATATTATCTTATTTTTATGTTTGTTAGAAGAAAATGAAAACTTCCAAGGATTATAACTAAGGAAGTTAGAGTGTATGTATATCTGTCTAGGACATTTTCCTAGTTTTATGTGTAGTGACAATTTCTTGTTTAGTTTTTTCTCTAAGTTAATATATTATTTCCAAATTATTTCATCTGTTGTTTTTCAGGACATTCAGCTAAATTTTTCTCTTCAATTAAAGGTAAGAAAGTCAGTGGATGCTTAAGGGTGTGCAGCGTTTGCAATGCCCAGAGGGTATGGCTGAAGGTCACCTTTGAATACTTACCTGAAACATTTAATGCGCTCCCTTCAGCTGCCCATATACTAAATTGCGTAATGATTTCACAAAACACATGATTTTGGGTGGCGTAGGAGTGATGATTGAACCCAGAGCTTTCATACCTAGCTACCTCCGCGGCATCTTTTTTAAAAAAACAATTGATCCAGTGCTTGCCTAATTTGCTCTAGGCAGACTCCAACGTGTGATTCTCTTATCTTGGCCCCTCAGCGTGCCGGTAATACACGGCTGGGCCACCAGTCTGTCTGTGGCCACAATCCACAGCTACCTAGAAATGTGCATTTGTTAAAAACTGGCCGTCAACGTCCTCAGTCGGATTATTTTTTTCTGCCGGATATTGTGTAATCGCACATAGCAGCTTTTAATAACCTGTATCTCCCTCAGGAAGATAAGCTTGATGTGTTCTTAGACTGCGACTGCTGCTGACTGTGAGATTACACTGTCCCTTTCTCTAGGCATGTTTTCCTAAAGTATACACTTCCGCGTTATCTTTTTTTTTTTTTTTTTTTTTTTTTTTAAACTCCTCTCATTACAATACTTCTTTGAAAGCAAAACCAGTTTGTGTCCGGAGTGTTCCAGTAACTGATAATGACAGATAAACATAATCTTAAGGAAGAAATGGGTTTGTTCGCTTTGCTTTTATCTTCTGTGTACATCCGAAGGGGACTAATCATCTCTATTTTTCTTCTTTCTTCATATTAGCCTTCCAATTTCACATGCTTTACCTCCGGGTTTTCTGGAGCAGCAGGCTTCTCCCTGGGCTTAGAGCGAGGGGCTTGGCCGAAGTCGCAGTTTCGAGAGTGGACGTGATGTACTCTCGCTGTCCTCTGTCCACTTCGCAGCAGCGACCTCAGGGTTTCTTCTCTGTGCTGTCAGCACTAGAAAGGATTCAGAAACAGCTTCGTGGAAAACAGGAAAGCAGGGTTAGTGTCACGGTCAGGCAGGAGAGGGTCGTGGATTCCAGTGGTGTCTGCCGTCAGCCGCGCTAAAGGAGGTCGGAAAAATAGTGCTTTTCTTTGAGGCATAAATTTACCTTAAGAAATCAAAAGCTTTTCTTGTCATTTTTCCAGACTGTCACTGAGTTCTCCTTCTCAGTCCCTGAACTCAGCGCAGTATGTATGCTTAACTGAACTGGTCAAAATCTGTCAAGCTAATTTTTACGAATGGGAGAAATAAAGTCAATTCTGAAGCAATAACATGAGACAGATTCATACTTAACATTGTACTGGAGCTGAGTTTTAGACAAAAAGAGTAGAAATATAGTGCCCCTAAGCCTCGTGTATATGTTTGCAGTACTAATAGTTTGCTCTTTATGCAATATTTGATTGTACCTAGTATTTTCCTGGTGAAAATTAGATTTTTGTTTTCTGAAACTTTAGTCTTAAAAAGTGGTACACTTACAGAATTTTGATCTCCTTTTAAAATTTCAGGTGAATGGAAAATTAGTAACAAGATTAGAGGCTAAGAAACAAAGGAGTATTTGGGTTTCCCCGCAAGTAAAATAACTTTATGTTTTGATATACTTCTGCCATTTTAAGATATTCATTTAAAATGCTATATAATTTACAATTATTAAAAAGATACAATTGGCAAATAACCAATTAAAAAATCATGAAGTTAGAGTACATTTTGCTTTCCACTTAAAATGTTGTTTACGTTATCGGCAGTGCTCAGTCCCCTGCTGTGCCTCTTTGTACTCTGCAATATTATGGTCCTAGGAAAACACTCACATAAAGTAGATGAATTATTTTAAAATTCTCTGTACCTTTCAAATTATTAGTTTGGAATCTTATAACCTTATCACATAGTTCACCTATATATATAATTTTTCCTTTGAGGGGAAGCAGGAAAAGGCATAACTATCATTTGCTCAGTTGTTGGGAATCACGAGTCCAATAGTCTCTCTGTGTTCCGCTTCCGAGGCAGCAGTTGGGTGTGACCTTGCGCCACCGGCGTGTCCGGCTGATGGATGCTCTCCCGCAATAATGAAGATGTGCTGTGTGGATGTATGTTCAGCGCACAGAGAGTAGGCCTTATGAATCATTCTCCTGAGTGCCCCCCGCCGTGACAGACCCTCGGTCAGCTCTCCGCATTCCGACTCAGGTGCCATCTTAACCCATAGCTGTGCTGTCCCTGAAGAAAAATCACCATCCCGACACCAGAGCAATTGGGCCATCTGTGAAGATTTAGCTCTGTGGATTGCTTCCCCTGAGCGTGGCTTTCTCTGCTCACACTATCTTTAAGTGTTGTGGGATTGCCTCAAAAACCTGAAAAATACAAAAAAAAATATGTTTAGAACCGTGATTGATACCTAGAAGGCATTTACTTCAAAATGCTAGGTATAAAAATGTAGACAAAAGTAAGGCTGTATCATATTAAATGATAAATTTGATGTTCTGCATGGGAAACTGGGTTAAGTAAATTATCATATTGAAGCTAGCTAGAATCTGTGCCACATATTTTAGTATTGTTATCTTGATATTTGTTTCCTAAATGATTGCTGTAATTAACTTACCTAATTTATACCATTTTCTGTTGTTTCCTCCAAAGGTCCTGAATATAAAATTTGAATTTAATTGTCAATATTCCTTTTTAAAAAGGAGAAACTGGCACAGAGAAAGAACTACTAGAATAGGTTCATGTAGCTGATAAGTAGAGGAATTAGGATTATAATCTCACCTACAAGTCCAGGAAATGTGTTCTTAATATCTTGCCCTGCCTTAGCTTGCTGTTTACTAGCATAACCTGGATAAGTTGTTTTTTCACTGTTTTATTAGTTAGCCAATAGCAATTATGCATTTATTACACATTTTCTTTCATGATTGAAGGTAAGGTTAAATTATAAGAGGATCTTTTAGTGACTACTTTCATACATAATGAAAGGGCATTACATAATGAATGCTATTTTATTATGAATGAATTCCTGGTATTGTGTGCAAAACACAGGAAGAGGTGAGAAATAATTGAAATACTAGACTCAGCCATGACTTACCCAGAGAAGCCTCTGCAAAGAACTGAGAAGAGGCCCTTGTAGTCCTCCCAAGCCCCAAGTCCTTTAGTTCTAATTTAAATAGTCTGTGGCACTTCTGCTAGTCACCCCTTAGACAGAGCTAAGGAAATCTCTCCCATTTCTTTGATATGAACATTTTATATATGTGAAATTTACCTAATTATATACTTTCATGACTCTTATGCACATTTATTAAGCTAAGTTACATAGCTTTTTTCATTCATTAGATTTTTCAGCTCCTAAAATATAGTTGAACAAAATAATACTGTTAATATTTACCTTGAGATGTAGTTTGTTAGATATAACTTTTTTCAAGCATCATTTGCACACGTTAAGAGAGATACAAGTATATAATATATTTTAATATTGATTTTTTTCATTCCACATTAAAATGTTAGTGGACAGGTGGAAGGAAATACTGGTATTTCAGAAAAAAGTCTTTAAATGACCAATCTGAGTGCCTCAGTATTACCTTACCTCTGCAGATAAAATATAGAGCAAAACAAAATTCAAAAGCTCATAAATTAATATTCTCTGGCACATTTAGCAGGGTTCTTTAGCAGCAGAACTTTTTTTTTTTGAGAATGATTATGGCAATTACATTACATCTTAAATCTACCCATTTTAAAGTAGTTTAGAAACAAGGTAGGACAGAAGTTTCTTGTGTACAGCCTATTTTAAAGTAATGAGGAACTAAAGGAACTCAAGTTTAATCTTTAAAAACCCTACTGATTTTCTGTAAGCCCCCAGGAAATGAAGTAAGAAGAGATACTTGGCTCCCAGCTTTGGAGCATCACTGCTGATACAGTTTGTCAAGTGCTCCAAAAGAAAAGACATGATTAGAGCCTGATGGATGTGCCTTCAATTTATTTCTTAAGAGAACAGAAGCCTCCTCTCTTACAGCTAGAGCTCTGATTTGCTGATTAGCTGGAATCACATGGCCAGATGCAGTCTTTATTGAAGTGACAATGCATTGTTAACACTGCCAACTTCTTTTTAATTCCTTTGACAGTCCAGATACATTGGTATTAGTTAACAGAGGGATAGGACAGTTTTATGAACAATACACCTTAAAAGTCTCCAAAGGCAACATTATTACATTGCTATTTGCTGTTAGAGACAATGGAGTTTGGAGGCATATGAGACAGTGTCTAGACTAAGCTGTTTCTAGTATGTGTAGATTTGAAATAACGGAAAACACCACAAATGTCTTTTTCTTCATTTTCAACATATCCTACTGGTACAAAAAATGTATATATAAATCAAATCAATTAATTTCATTTGAATGCAAAAGAAAAAGATGGGTTTTATGGTCTGTTAGACATATATAGCTATAGTGATATTTTAGTCAGATACAAACATGATCTTATATAAATAATGATTAATATAAGTCAAGATTAATATTAAATAGAAGAACAATTACATGATTAAATCCTCCATGTTTTTATGCTTTTCACTTTTTGTGCTGATATTCAAAAGTAATAGAATGATAGGATAAAATTCTAAATTATTTTTCAGTTTATTATACATTCCATAAGTATTTGTTAGGATGTAAGCTTTTGTTAACCACATAGTTTACAGAATATTTTCACTGGTGAAAATAATAAGGTAATAAATTCAAATTTCCCCCTTTGAAGCTATGTATTCCATTCCTGTGTCATGATTTTGTAAAACTAGTACTTAATGTGTTATTATTTCTGATCAAATTATAGAGTTCTCTGGACTCTATATATCTCCTGTGGTTAGAAATCGAGAACATTTAATTCATTTTGAAAAGCAAAATCTCATTTTCAGAAAAAAATAAATGCTATGCTATTTTTATGAAATGAAAGTAGAAATTGATGGTATCATTTAAAATCAGTTTTGCAACAATTTTTATTGATATGTAAGCATTTTAGCATATAAATAAATTTTTTCTCTTCATAATCTTCATATTTAAAAATTATCTATCATAGTAAGTTGAGGGACTGAAATATATTTTTAAAACATCTATCTTGATGGTCATCTTTATTATTCTTAATTTTCTTCCTTGTTTTGTCTGAACCTATGCAGTATCATATATTTACAGATCTCCCTGTTCACTTATCACAGTTTTGTTTATTTATCTTTTTTAGTGGGAACTGTGATACAAACTTGCTCTTAATCCATTGTGAGAAACGTGTAACTCATTATATTCTACTAAAATAAATACTGATAAATGATTTCACTCAAATTATAATTACCTATTAAAAATCTAGTGGATAATGGAAACTTCTGGCTACTCTAAAGTACATCAGAACTGGGGCTCAAATAGGGGACTCTGCTTTGCTCTTTCCTTGTGCTTCCAGTTCATGGCTGGCGCAGAAAGAGACCTCATAGGTGTTGCTTCTCTCTGGGAAGCCTCTATTTGCTCTCATGATTCTCTGAGCTCTTATACTTCTACTTTATTAGTACCGAGAAATAAAGAGTAATCCTGAGCTGAGAGCTGAGAGATCTGGTCCCTTCTCTGAGCTGTTACCTGTATGTAGTGTAGGACTTTGAGCAACATCTCAACCTTCTGTGTGAATATCAACATTTTAGACATTTAAGGTATTTCCCAAATTGAAATGATGTTAGGGGAGTCTTGTGTGGAATTCTACTAGTCATCTTGGAAAATACCAAATAATTACTGGAAGCTGTCATGGAGTTTTTCTGACTGGCAAGACCTAGGGGTTAATCTTTTGAATGTTCCCAATGATGACAGTACTCTGAGTTTAATTAGGTGGTCAGCTTGTAAGATATACTTCATTGGTGGTGAGTTTCAATGAATCAAAGACTATCAGTCTTTGAAACATCAGAACCAGCTCTAATTGTTTGATTCATCTAATTTATCCTAACATTTCATCTAATGATTGAACCCAACTTTCTTTAAATACTGTTAATTCAGGTTTGTGAAAACATATTCATACATTTCGATTCTACTGTAATAAAGTAAAACCCACTCCTACATCTAATTTTTTAAAATTGCATTTGACATCCTAGTCATGAATGATAATATCTCTTGTTAATTTTTGAAACATCACTTTGACAGTATTACAGAGAACAAAATAGAAGACAATGAGAATGTCAAGATTGTAGGCAGATCATTTCCATTATAAAGGAGGCAAGTATTAAAACTGTGGGAGGAGGCACTGAGGAGAGGACTGATGAGAATATGAGGTAGATGTGAAAAATTTAAGAAAGCAAAAGGCCAAACTGGATCTTTACATGAGAAACAGGGTATCTACCAGAAGTAGTACTAATCTTGTGGCCTAAAAAAGACTGAATATGAGATATACTTTGAGTTGAAATTATACACTTAGAAGATACATGCTAGTATCTAAATAAATATTTCATAACAATAGTGGTTTTCACTTTTTATGGCAAAAAGAAATGCATGTATATATATATAAATGCATGTGTATATATATATATATATTATCTATTGGAATCTTTATTGATACATTACATATACACATCATTATTGCACTTGGGGGATTTATACCAGTATAAGACACAACTTAATTCTCATTTTTTCCCATAGCCTTACCCACCCTACCACCCCCCTAATATACATAAAATTTATTTCCTTTCTCTTTTGTTATAATCTCATTATTTTCCCCCTTCACCCTATTTTACTTTGAGAATTTTCTATTTCACAATATATAACATACAATTCAAGAAATGCATGTATATTAAAGCACATGAAATAAGTGAATGGCTCAATGTGATAATTTAAGTTGGACAATCTCATAACTACCGTTCAAATCAGTCAGTAAACACTGACATATGCCAAAAGCTCCATCTTAATTTCTGTATCATTTCCAACCTCCTTTCTCTTTTCGAGAGTAATCAGTATCTGGACTATTTCAATTAACGTGCTTTTTAAATATAAATCTAATTCTTTTTAAATAAGGAAGTTTTCCTGAATTAAAATTTTTGATTTTTTTCTTTTAACCTTATTAAGTAATCTTAGTAACCTAAGTAACTAAGTAACTTAATATTTTTGGCTGTTATTAATTGCTGTTGAAACTTCCTTTGTGAATTTCTTTCCCAAAATCAACATTTATCACTTTTAATTACTATTTTGTTATTCTAGATGTATGGAATAAAGATGTGGCAAACTTGGCCTTTTGTTTTTGCCGGCTAGAGCAGCATGTATCAGGCCCAAGCTCAGCTTCTCTAAGTTTCATTTCTGTCTACATATCAATTATTTTGCCTTGTACCGTCGGACTTACAAGAGACTAGGACTTAACTCCTGAGGTTCTAGTTATGTCCTTTTGCCGTATTCTCTACATAAAACTATTACTGTTTTAACTTTTAAATAGTATTCTTCTTCTTGGAGATTTTTTTAAACTTCCCATAGTTTCATTTCTTGTTTTCCTGTAAGATCAATACAATATTAGCTTTTTTGGTAAGATTTCTTGATTTTTATTCTGTTCCCCATTTTTTTCTAAAACTTACTTCCTTTGTATTTGTTATATTAGCTCTGCCTGATTTATACTTCATTCTAGGAAGTTTATCTTGAGCTTTGGAAACTGAATTGGTAAGTTTTGAGATTTTCCAGGGTCTATTTTGCTCCTGCCTTTTCAGATCTTCTTTCTCAGACTTCTCAACACATCTCACATTTGATTTGGGAACAGCATCATCAGGTCAGCTGCTGTTTCTGCTGGGTCATCACAATAGGCACCTTTCTGCTTCTGTCTGTCTTGTCTTGCACATCGGCCTCTGTTCTGCAGGTCTTGTGATCATCTGTGTTTGGTCTGAGCTTCTTGTATGTTGAAATTTGTAAGGACAACTTACCAATTGAATATTATGAATATTACTTATAAATTCTTGGACATACTACCCAGTTGTTTTGTGAGTCTTATTCCTTCGCTGCTGTCAATGTGTTTGTGAGATTCAAAGACTCCAGAGACTTCCTCATCCATCCCTTTCCTTTTGAGGGATGGTATTTTTACAGGCTTCAGGGAGGTGATTGTGGGGCCAGTGAATTAACCCACTGATGAGTTTATAGCTAGCTGTGGTATTGGTAGGTGGGGCTTATTCTGAGCATGTGGGCCACTGGGGAGTGACCTTTCTAAGCTGTTCCAACCTGCCACAACCTTACCATAAAGCATTTACCTTCTGCCATGTCCTTCTGCCATGGTGCTGTGTTTTAGAACCAGCCAAATCTGGACTTAAATCATCACAAACTGTAAGACAAAATAAACCTTTCCTCCTATAAGTTGTGGACGCTGGGCAATGTGTCTCAGTGATGAGCATGTAAAACAAAGCATAATATAATGGTTAAAAGGAGTGACTGTGGATCTAGGGCTACCTAGATTCAAATCCCAATTCTATTACTTATGAACAGTTTTCCTTTGGCACAATTCTCAACTCTAATATTGCCATTTATCTAGTTGGGTTAATTTCAATTTGTATCAAAGGATTATTACTACAATTAATTAATATTCTTAGAGCACTTAACACTTTGCCTGGTAAACTGTGAGTGCAATATATACATTTATTAGGCAAATTACATTTAGTTTCAGCATATACCAGACATTTAAAATTGAATAAATGTATTATTTAAAAACAAAAATATACAATTAATGTCATTATTATTATATTAAAATTTGAATGATATTCTAATTGATTAGATACATGCAGTTGTATGTGGAAGAGGCCACTATGTTAAGGAATGTTCAAATAAAGAAACAAAATTTCTCATAATCATAAACAAGAAAAATAGTATATTTTGCTTAACATGCTAATTATTATAAGGTCCCAGAAATAGAAAAGTAATTAGATTACTGATGTTTGAAGTGCGGTTCAAGAAAATAATTGTTGGTTTTCCTGATGTAGTGTAGATATTGACTTGAATAATTAAGTGATGAACTTTCAAGATATCTTCTCTTCATGTTTCAAAACATCATATGCAGATATGAATTTTTTACTAAAAATTTCATTCTTAATATCACTGTATAGAAAATCAACCAGCTGTTGCTTATTTCCAATGTTCCCACAAAACATAGATGCAAAAGGAGCAATTTAAATTGGATAGAATAAATTCATGAATGTTAAAGATCATGAATAAGTATACAAAATTAAAACATGAACATGTAGCAGTCTCTTTAATTGGTATGTTAAAGGATAACCTTCGTATATTAAAGGATATTTGATGCAGATCAATTTATTAAGAAAGCAGTAAAATACTGATAATAGCAATATCAGAGTCACTATTTATTGAGAATAGTGTGATTAAAATATTATGCAAAAGTTAAATACTTCAGAGCTAAAGAAAAACCCCGAGTATTTTATAAACTCTCATAGAATTTTAAAAGGGACTAGTTTTATGAGTATGTGCATTTAGAGGACAGAAAACAAGCCAGTTACTTTAACAAGGACCATAAATGCCTTGTTAGATAAAAGCACAGTGAATCAGTCAGTTAGTGTACTGGCTAAAATGTTGTCTTTTGATTAGTTTCTCCATGATTGGCCTATCAAGGTTAATTTTGTGTGTGTTTTGACTTACCACGGGCTATTGGTTTGTCTTTTCCTCCACAGCACAACTCAAAATGAGCACAGATCCCCGACAGAGCAAGTGCTATGAGCAATGTAGCAGATCATCTGCTGTAAGATCTTCTTCTTCCTACCAGGTGTGCTGCTCCACGTGAGGCCAAGAGTGTGGACTATTTTCACTGTGAACAGACAGCAGTGAAATCTGAAATATTAGCATGTGGTAGGAATAGAAGTCAGCTTTCAGTGTGGCTTCATCTAGTTCCCTTCGGCATGATATGCCCCTTTCAAACTGAGGAGAAAGGATAATTTTCCCCCTGTTCAAATCCCTTTCCTGGATTATCTTTTCTAAATGCCAAATCTATGTTTATTGCCATGATAAACCTGCTAAATTCTGTGGCTTGAAATTCTAAAACATTGCCTATGGTATGAATGATTAAAGAATGATCAAAGTTTATAAAATATAACACTGAAATTCGGCAAGAAATTTTAATTATGTAGGACAGGATTTTAGAATATTTCTCTTGGATTCCCCATCACTTTCGTGGGAGAAAATCTATAATTTCTAATACATTTTTGCAGCCAGTTTGCTGGTATATGATGCAATTGTGTTCTATTGACATACTTTTGATGATACTGTCAAAGGAGCTCTGTCAATATCAGACTAGAATTTTATTTGCTTTTATTTATTTATTTATTTAGGTTTTTTTTGAGACAGGGTCTCGCTTTGTGGTTCAGGCTGGCCCTGAGCTCAGCCTCAGACTCACATCACAGCAATCCTCCTGCCTCTGCCTCCCGAGTGCTGGGATTACAGGCATGAGCCACCAGGCCCGGCCCCGTGGTATGTGGTACTGGTTGCTGCTGGGCGTGAGTGTCCATGCCCAGTATGGTATGTGGTTACTGGGGATCAAACCCGGGTCCTTGAGCTTGCAAGGCAGGCACCGGAACCACTGAGCTAACTCCCCGGCCCAAGACTAGAATTTTAAACAAAAAATAAAATATGAAATCAGTAAATTTGGCAACTTTCAAAATGTTTTTTTCCACCAGAATATTTTGAAACATCTTTTATTTTTAAGATGTTGAAGATTTTACATTCCGTTAACTCTGGCTGATTTTGGTCATGCTTTGCATATAAGTTAATTAAATGAAATGCAATGGATTTTGAAACATTCCCTGTTGTCCTTGCAGAGCTGGTCTGATAACTTCTATTCCTCATGAGCATCAGGGATGGTCTCTCAGTTTCTACTTAGAAAATTAAGAATTGATACTAAAATGGCAATGGTTAGTTTTTATTTTCATTTAATTTCCATTTTTTGAAAAAAATCAACCTTTGTATCTTTTATTGAGTACTAGAAAATAAATAATATTTTTATTGTCTATTGAAGATAATTATTGAATTTGTTTCCTATTCTTGTATTCTTGATAATGAGTTATCTCAACAGTACTTGATAGCATGTTATGTCACTTTTCAAAACAAATTTAGTCTGAAATACAGATATCTCAGAAATTCTTTCATTAAGATATATGAAGCATGTGTTTATATATACACACATATATATTTGCAAATACACAAATATACATATTCATTTGAATATACATATTTATACATAATTTCAAAGGGAAAATAAGTGTATCTGTTATAACCACTTAATTTATATGGCTTTAAATAATACTAAGCAAAATGTATCTGAAATTAAGATACTAGCATTAAATCAAATTTATTTTGTTCAGCAAAATAACAGAATCATGTTGGTAGAAAGTTGAGTCTGGTGATATAAAACTCACAGATCAGGAATTGATTTGAATTCTTTTATTGAAGAATTTTGAAATAGTGAGACAAAAATTCACTACAATCTTTAAGGAAAGGTTTAAAGTAAAGATCTTTTTAGTTTTCCAGTAGCAAGTGCATTTACACTGATCCCTACTACAACTTCTGGAAATTAAAAAAAAATATTTCTTTATCTGGGCAGTTGACACAGACATCATTTTATGTGAACTATTCTTTCATGTTTCAAGGTGAAGAAGGTTTTCCCAAGCAGTCATCCAATAGAGAGAATGCTGAATCAATTGAGTCCTTCCAGCTTGCTGGATGTTAGAACTACCCTTTACTTCATGACTCAAGGTGTGCTACTCTACTCAGTTTCCTCCCATTATATTGACATCTACTTTCATAACTGGTGTCAAGCATGGTACTATCAACTTAATGTATTACTTTTAACATACCTTTCAAAAACACTTTGAAGTTAATTTAGGTGCAAATGCAGAAAATTTATTGGCTTAATGAACCACAGGGTCCACTCTGGCTTCAGGCACAGCCATATTCAAAGGCTGAACTATGACATTGGTACCACCTTTAAGATTTCATTGTCTGATTTCATTATGCAAAAGTTCATAAAAATGGATGCCAGTAGCCAGAGTGTGAGGTCTCCCTTTCCCATGGCTGTATTATACACTATATTTGTATGTATCATAAAAATTCACAAGGCAGGTATCATGGTCAATCTCCACTTTGGAGAGGAGAAAACTGGAACAATGTGAAGTTTAAGTAACTTGCAAGGCCACACACCTCCATAACACTTGACCAGTTGTCACTTATAACCAAATTGATGAAAGTAGATGTGGAGTGAAATGCAGCAGCTAGAACAGGCAGCAATGGTAACATCTCGTGCATAGATAAGTCTAAAAAGGATTACCTCACAGAAGTTGAAATGCAATAGACTTTATCAGAGTCTGCAGAGGGCAAGAGGATGGAAGAAATGATTTAAATTTGGAAAAACAGTACTCTTAGACATCTTCACTTCCTATATTAATGTAAATATTAATTTAATTTTGGGGACAAAATTATTAAACATTTGTCAAAATTTCTAGCTTCTATGCAAAGTAGTAGCACAGAAGTAGGCTTTTCAAGTTCATACTTCATAGACAATTATACTCTGTTGGCCTACTATAATCATTCCCTGCTTCACATTGTAAGGATTAAATTTGTAGCATAGATAAAACCATGAATTCAGTAGAGAACAGTGTGTATCCAGGTCATAAATTTGTGCACACACAAGACAGTATTACAGTTGTAAAATACATATAGTAGATCTACCTTTTCTCAGATCATGACATATTTACAAATTGTAATTTCCTCTAGAGATGCACTGTGACTAAATTATAGTTGCTGTTTGCTTCACTGCCTAGAGCAAAAGATGCATCTAATTCATCATGCTTTAAAATTTACTAGTGAAACATGTTAACTTCTTTTCCTGTGAATTTTATTCCCTGTGAGCACCAAAGAAAATATGGGGAATTGATTCTCACCGGTATCAAATGCATAATTTGTAAACTTGGAAATGATATATAGTATAAAAGGGAATATTTTAGAAAACTCTTGCAGTGAGGTCACATTATCCATATGCCAGCAAATCAGATTTAGACAAAATTTCATGTAAATTCATGTAAATACTATAGCATCCTGTTGCAATATTGAAATTGCTATAACAGGAAGTCAAAGATGCACAGTATGGCTAAGGACTATGACCACATTTACATTCATCCACTGTGATAATTGCTTGTTGGACACAGATTGGACACATACTGAATGTGAGTTTATGGAAAAAGAACATATTTGGTTTAGGGAAGAGTTCTGTATGGCTCCTTTAAAGCAGTGATTCACAGGTTTTTTAAAAGGAACTCAGGAACTTGCTTATTCAGATCTTTATCCATCTCCCACTTCTTGCATTTCTAGAATGTCTTCTATGACATGACCCATATATCAAGTCACCATCTGAATTAGCAATCCATGCAGAGAGATACTGAAGCTAACATATATTGTCTTTCACGTGCCAGACAACAACAGACTTTTGTATTCATTAACATTGCTAGAGGCCTTACCGGAAAGCACTTTACAACACTTTAGCTCATTTAGTCCTCCAGAAACCAGAAGGGAGGTAGTATTATTTCACAAATGATGAAAGAGCCAGGAATGGGTAGGGCAGGGATTTAAAGTGAGAGAACCTGTTTCCAGTGTCTCTGCTTTTTCAGTCCCTTACACTGACTCTTGTTCTGCATTTATAAATGTCTTTATCTTCATTTTTTTCTAGATTTGTAAATAAAATTATATGTTTATGATGTAATATGTATTTGTATTTTAATTTTTCATAAGGTACTGGGGATTAGACCCAGAACTTTTGCATTGAGTTCTAGTCCAAGCCTTTAAATTTTTTTTTTCTTTTACTTCAAACAAGTGTCTGACTAAGTGGCTAAATTAATAAGGTTCGGCTCAAAGTGGCTATTTTTTGCTTCAGAATCCCATACCTATGTATCATCTACCTATCTCTCTATCAACTTTCTATCACCTATATGTCACTTCAAATTCTTTGTGTTGAGAACATTTAAAGGTCTTTTGTCTTAGAAATTTTCAAGAGGACATTAACTATTGTTACATATAGTACTGCTATCTAATAATCTGATAAGACTTAGAATATCAGTAGTTGAGATGGTTCTACTACTACTATTTGCAGCATGACATTGTGTATGTTCCTAATCTCTTAGTTCATTTTATCTGTAGCATGGAGACAATCACTACCTTTTTTTTCTTTGGGAGAACTTATAGAGATTAAGGCCAAAATTTCATGTTAAAAGGTAAAAGCTTTACTAATTTAATATAATTATTTTTCTTATAGGTTAGTGTTTCCAACTCTAATTGTTTAAAAGTTCACTTTTTGAATAAAAACATTCTTCTGAGAGCCACACTGATGATTTATTTCCCTTGCTTAAAGATTACTAGCTCTAGAGCTATCAATGTCTAGCACTGGGCACCTTCATCTTTTTTGTACTCTCTTGTTTGATGTTCAGTACTAAGTATAATATTCTAGATATGGCATGAACTATATATATAATTTCTATCCCATGTGTGATATCCCACTTGTGACATATATGGGAATGACATGTATATGATGTGATATGTATTACACATATGTGTCATATGTGATATGAAATGTATGTGATATATATGTGATATTAGCTTAGAGGTTATTATAAGGCAGTTAGAAAAAGCTGAGCCCTAGGTATAGGAAAACAATTGAGAAGCATTCACTAGCTGACATTATAAAAGGAAAGAGATGCTGCTTCCCCTAGAGACAAATAACAGAGATTGATATGTTAAGTGGGCATCATATATATATTTGTATATATATACAAATTTCTAATGTAGTATCATGTCATATTGATAGAGGGGAATAGATACAACTAGTAAACATGTTAAATATTCAAAACATGAGTTCATGTTCTCTAAAATAAAAGAATGAATTCTAGGAACAACAGAGGTTAAGAGTAAATAGATACGTATTGAGCAAAAGAGAGCTTCTCTCTAAGGGAGATCAAAAGGGGCCTGGAAAAATGTGCTGCCTGCCCACTGTGTTTTTCAAAGGCATTTTATTGAGCCAAGCCATGAGTTGAGGGGGATTCAAGGTAGGACAAAACTATAAGACTGAGTGGAAAATTACAAGGTGGACATGAGGTGGGGCAAAAGCATGACCAACCAATAAGATTATAAGTACAGTTCTCATTGATTAGATGGAGATCAAATGGGAAAACAGGTCATACACAACTAATTTCCAGAAAGGAAATGGGTTAGGTGGATTGATGCCCTTTTAATATATCAGTCTCTGTTATTTGTCTCTAGGGGAAGCAGCATCTCTTTCCTTTTATATGTCAGCTAGTGAATGCTTCTCAATTTTTTTCCTATACTGAGGGCTCAGCTTTGTCTAACTGCCTTATAATAACTTCTAAGCTAATATCACATATATATCACATACATTTCATATCAATATGACACATATGTCATACACATCACATCATATAAATGTCATGTCACATATATGCCACACATGTGATAATATCACATATATGTCATATCATATCAATTATAGTATATAACATATGTCTATTCCTAAAGCCCAAGTTTTTCAAATTTGATAAATCCTACTTTGAAGATATTGAATTTTTAATTATCAATCAACCAGAATGTTAAAACTTTTTTCATATGAACTAATATTTAAATGTTTTGAATTTTATTTTAATGCAAAACGTAGATACCGATAAAGAACATACAAATCTGTCCTATGAAAAAATATTTTTCACAGAAATAGAAAATAACAATGATAAACACACAGTCATAATTTTAAAAGAATACATTTCCATCTGCTAATTTATCTCTCAACTCATTTCCTAATAATGCAGTATCTTTTTAGCTTAAAGTGTTTTAATTAGTAACACATATCCCATTCAGGATAATTTTGAACAATTTCTTTCTTTTTCATAATTTCTAATATACTTTTTGTCCTTATTTACCTTTTCATTTTCTCACACCAGAGAGACAATATGATATTGACACATGCGTGTTTGTTTCAGTTTATTTAAGAGTGTGGCTTCAAGAGGCATCTACTTACCTAGAAGTATCTCAAGTTTAACTTTATGGCTAAAAATTAATATTTAGAGGGTAGAGTTTTATATTTATCACAGGCTGGTGTAATCTGGGGAAATACCT
>PVIR01027323.1:6554-23143 GCA_004026965.1 Petromus typicus
AACAATACTGGGTGTGGAGACCCACACCCAGCAGCAACCAGTACCACATACCACAGTGCCGGGCGTGGTGGCTCACGCCTGTAATCCCAGCACTCGGGAGGCAGAGGCAGGAGGATTGTGATGTGAGTTGGAGGCTGAGCTCAGGGCCAGCCTGAACCACAAAGCAAGACCCTGTCTCAAAAAACCTAAAAAAAAAAGAAAAATAAATGATTTTAAACCTAGACAGCAGAAACAATGTCAGGTTGGAAGTCACTACCTACAGATTATCTATCATCTTCTCTCTACTATCACTTTATTTTATATCTTGGACAAATCACTTTAGTTCTTTCGACCTAAATTTTCCCTGACTCCAAAAAAGAGTTAAGTTTCTCAGCTCCTTTTAGGTTTTCTTTGAACTTTTAATTTTAATCTGTCTACCTAAAAGTTTTTTTTTTTTTTAGACAGGGTCTCACTTTTTGTAGTTCAGACTGGCCCTGAGCTCAGCCTTGAATTCACAACAATCCTCCTGCCTCTGCCTCCCGAGTGCTGGTATTAAAGGATTGAGCCACCAGGCCTGGCACTGTGGTATGTGGTACTGATTGCTGGTGGTCTTGAGTCACCACACCTGGCATTATTGTATGTGGTGACCAGGGATCAAACCTTGGACCTTGCACTTGCAAGGTAGGCACCGGAACCACTGAGCTAAATCGCTGGCCCCTAAAATAATTTGATCATTACCATTTATAAACTCTTTTGAAATCTTTAAACACATGTCAACCCAAGCCAGAAAGGTAAACACTGTGATCTTCTCTGTATCAGTAATTATTATGTCCAGCACAAGCAAAATGGTAGATCGGTTACTTGCAAGTTTCCTTTACTGCATATAAATGAGCAGAAGCGGTCAGAACCGACTTTATCAGAACTCTGGAAAACAGATTTACAGCAAGTAAGCAAAAGTATAGAGCCAAGAGGAAGACAACTCCAGAAGGGTGGAAAGCCTTGCAGTGCTTTTACTTTCCCTTCCTCTCTCTCGTCCTCAGTTGAGCTATGTTGACAGTGGTAACCCATACTCCCAGCAGAGACTCTGGGACCCCTGATCCCAGCTAGTCACGTTCACAAACGTGTTTGCCTGTTCTAACCTGTGTGAGGAGTCACTGAAAGACTTTTACAATTTTGCTTATGGGCATCACTTGGCCTACTGTAGATAAATGAAGAATATTCAGCCACTGAAGGCAAAACAGACCACCTACATACTGAGACGATGAGATGGGAAGGGTTTCTCAGGCTATTTAGGATATTCAAGAAACGCATGTATTCAGGAATTTAGAAAACCATACCTACATTAAAGAATGAACTAAGAAGACCTTAGGCTTTCGTCTCTGGCTGGCACATAGGCTCAGTACAAGCAAGAAGTAAAGACTAAGGCAAAGTTGTAAGGAGAAAGTTGTGAATGTTGCAGGAGCATGCCAACAGAGAGTAGCTGAGTATTCACCTTAATATGTTCTGGAAGTACAATGAATACCAAACAAAATGTTTTGGCTAAAAAGGTAGCAAGTCACCAGGCAACTCACATGGGTAAGTTTTAGCTTTCTTATCAAATGCCAAGCAAGTGAAACCAGGAGAAATTTTTGTATCAAAATATAAGTATTTTCTAAGTCAAATATCAAAGTATGACTGCCATGTTTGCTCTTTGCTTCTGACACTTTAGGAAAACCTCTTGTTAATGTAGTAGCTGAACACATGCTAAAGGAATATTGGTTACAGGACTATAATCTTTCCAAGAAGAATTTACAGAAGTCACTGAACAGTGAATACTCATTTTTAACAATATAAGATGGTAAACTTTGGGAAAAGGGTGATGCAATTTCAAAAGTTACAATATCTTAAAAGTCAAATATTGAGATTTCAACAAAAATTACAAGACATTCAAAGAAACATTAAATTCATGCACTGGACTTACTAGCCAAAGATTTTATGTCAACTGTTTTAAATATGCTCAAAGAGCTAAACAAAGTCATTGGACAAAAATTAAAGGAAACCTGCAAAATTAAATGAAAATAAAATAAGAATATCAACACAGAGAAATTATGAAAAGGAACCAAACAGAATCCTGGAACTGAAAAATGCAATAACTGAAATGAGATTCTCACTAAGGAAGTTCAGCATATTTGAATAAAGAGAAGGAATCAGTGAACTGGGAAACATAATTATTGAAATTATTCAAGTCCAAAGTATAGAAAGAAAAAGAATGAAATAAGATGATAGGAGCTTTTCTCCTGTGGATGGTTGGTAGGATGTGGTGGCACTCTACCTGGCTATAATGATCTCCCCTCCCCTACTTTCTTTAAATATTCTTCTGTGGACATGGATTTAACTACTTTTTTTTTTTTTTTTTTTTTTTTTTGTATAAAGCACACTTCTCTGACAATTCTCACCCGGTTGTTTTAGGAGCTCTAATAAAGTTAGAATATTTTAGAACTTAGTTTTAGGCCATCTTTTCTCTTTGTACTTTATAGTAAATCTCTCTACTTTGATGAGGTAAATTTCCCTTTGGGCCTGGGATTTAGCTCAGTGGTTCCAGCATCTGCCTGACAAGCTCAAGGTCCTGATCCCCAGTAACCACATACCACACTGCAGGCATGGTAACTCACCCCTGTAATCCCAGCACTCGGGAGGCAGAGGCAGGAGGATTGCTGTGAGTCTGAGGCTTTCGTAGCCTACATAGTGAGCTCAGAGCCAGCCTGAACTACAAAGTGAGATCCTGTCTCAAAAAAAATAAATAAATAAAATAAAATAAATTTCCCTTAATAGGCAGACAGTGCCTAAATCCTTACTTAAGCTACCTCTTAAGTTCCAAACAAATATATCTGTCTTATTTCCTTTTCTTGTTGCTGAGACAAAATTCTTGACACTAAAGTTAATGGAAGAAAGATTTATTTGGCTCACAGTTTGTAAAGGTTTCAATCCATAATCAGCTGGCTGCAAGTCAGGACAGCAGACTTTGCAGGGAGAAACCATTTATGGAAGCAGAAGACAGCAAAGGCAACAACAGAATTTAGCAGCTTTTTCTGACCTATTTTTTGTATATAGTTTTTTAAAACAGGGTCTCACTTTGTAATTCAGGCTGGTTCTCAACTCAGTTTCAAACTCAGCAATCCTCCTGCCTCTGCCTCCCAGATGCTGGGATTATAGGAGTGAACTACCACACCCAGCATTGTGGTATGTGGTTCTGATTGCTGGTAGGTATGAGTGACCATGCCCAGCATTGTTATATGTAGCGACCAAGGACTGAATCTGGGACCTTGCATTTGCAAAGCAGCTGCCAGAACCACTGAGCTAAACTTCTGGCCCATTTCTACCCCGTTTATACCCTACCCAGGCTACCAGGATTAGAGTGATGCCAAACTGGTTAGTGGACTGATTTAGCTATCATACCCTTAATCTCAGTAGTGCACCATAAATCAGTCACAAACTCTAGATCGAGACATCTATGATTGCTTGAAGCTTTGGAGGAATATCTAAACACACACCATAATAATATCCACATAGGACAATGTCTCCCAAACATTTTAATATATTAAAAAATAGCATTTTGCAAAATAATCTCTCCGAGCACGTTACCCCTTTTAGGTGTATGGTAATGTATTTAATTTAATTTATTCAATATTTATTGAACATATGATTTCAGTGCAGAGATTGTGGAAGGTACTAGGATCACAGCAGCGAAAAACATTCTCATGGATCTGAACTCATAACCAGTATGTACCATCTTGTGAGGAGAGATAAGTATTAAACAGGTAATGATTCACAGGCTAGGGCGTGGTGGCTCACGCCTATAATCCCAGCACTTGGGAGGCACAGGCAGGAGGATTGCTGTGATGTGAGTTGGAGGCTGAGCTCAGGGCCAGCCTGAGCAAGACTCTGTCTCAAAAATAATAAAATAATAATAATAATAATAATAATAATAACAATTCACAGGCTATGAAGTGATAACTGTGACAAAGGCTATTAAAAGGCAGATGTGCTTCTATATACCCACCGGCTCAGTGAAAAGCAAATTTTTCCTGGCTCCTTTCTTCATCTTGGACATCAATCACAAAATTCTACTGATTCTTTTTTTTTTTAGGTTTTTTGAGACAGGGTCTCACTTTGTAGTTCAGGCTGGCCCTGAGCTCAGCCTCAAACTCACATCACAGCAATCCTGCCTCTGCCTTCCAAGTGCTGGGATTATAGGCATGAGCCACCACACCCAGCACTGTGGTATGTGGTACTAATTGCCGCTGGGCGTGAGTCTCTACACCCAGTATAGTATGGTATGTGGTTACTGTGGATCGAACCCAGGCTCTTGCGCTTGCAAAACAGGCTCCGGAACTACTGAGCTAAACCCCCGGCCCCTCTACTGATTCTTAATTCCTGAATATATCAGATTTAACTACTTATTGTCATGTTCTCTGTTACTACCAAGTCCAGAACACTATAACCTTTCACCAGATTCTTGTAGTAGTCTTCCAATTTGCCTCTACAATGACTTCTCCTCTCTTATATCCTTTATCTACTTTGAATCCAGGCAGAGTGACTTGCTTAACATCTGACAAAATATGCTCATTGTCTTTAGGATAAAGTACAAATTCATAAGCACAAGTAACATTCCTAGACATTGCATATAAACAAGAAAGCTCTAAAAGGTAGAGAAAAAAGCATACGAGCGAGCAATTTCTGAATCCAAGGAATGATGTCATGATACAGTCACCACATTTGTACCAACAGAGTATAGCACTGTTGTGAGCCCTACAAATTTAATGGATGTGGAAGTTTCCTGGTTGTGGATTGGCTCTTGGAGGTGCTGCACTCATCAGTGGACTCATCCTTAGATGAGATCAGCAGCTGAATGTACAATAAGAAGTGGGGACAAGTTAGAGGTGGGTCACTGGGGGCATGACTTGCAAGGGGATATACTTTCTTCCTTTCAGCTGGGGGTACCTTGGTATTTTGTTCCAGCAATAAGAACGTGACTATGACAAGCAACAAGATGGATCCTTAGTATAAAAAGTATGTATCTTGGATATGGTATATCAATGTCTATTCATCAACTTTAACAAGTATATCACACTAGCATAAATTGTAAAGGGGAGAAACTAACTGGGGAGAAGATGGAGGTGAAGGTATTTTGTGCTGCTCAATCAATTTCTTTGTAAGCCTAAAACTGCTTTAAGAGAAATAAAATCCATTAAGAGCTTTTAAAAAGTCATCAATAAATAGAAAGTGCTATGAATTCTTTTTTTTTTTTTTTTTTGAGACAGGGTCTCCCTTTTGTAGTTCAGGCTGCCCTGAGCTCAGCCTTGAACTCATAACTATCCTCCTGCCTCTGCTTCCCAAGTGCTGGGATTACAGACGTGAGCCACCACGCCCAGCACTGTGCTATGTGTACTGATCACTGGTGGGCGGGAGTCTTCATGTCCGGCACTCTTTTATATGGTTACCAGGATCAAACTGAGGCCCTTGCACTTGAAAGATAGGCACCAGAACCACTGAGCTAAATTACTGGCCCAACTAATTCTTTTTTAAATTGTTGAAGAAAAGAGAAAGGTTCAAGTATTTGATGTCTTTGTGATGCACACTGGATCACATACTTAGCTAATAAAGGAAGGACTATCTCCACTATGCATCACCTGATTAATCCGTCTAGGTAATTTAAAAAGAGATAGACTAGATGGAATAATAAATCACTATATTGTCAAAAATGAAAAACAAATAGAAGAAAAAGACAAAACAGTGTAATAAAGCTTCTCTAAGTCAAAGTCACCAATTTATAGAAAATGTAAAGGACACAAGAACAGGCACTAAGAGGACACAATTAGCAGAATCGGCAGTCTGAGAAACTAAAAGACAATTGGCCAGTGTCTTTGATAAGTAAATAAACTTCAGTAAGGGAAATGAAGGGGAGAAAAGGAAATCCCCAGGCTAGAGCCAAATCAACACATCTCATGTGTGAACCATATTTGATCTCAATTCATACAGAGAGTCTCCAAGTTTCCAATTGCGAGACAATTTTAAACACTGATATACTAAGATATTTGACACTATTGAGGAACATTTTTCTGTGCGATATTCCTATATTATCTCTAAAAAGCATATAAACTTCACATTGTTATATTTAAGGATTAAATGGTAAAAGTATCTGGGATTTAATTCAACATATGATAAGAGGGCAAGGAGAGGGGGTATGGAAGACAGAGAACTGGCTCTTAGTACAAAACTGTTGATACTAACTACATCATGGGTACCTGAGTTCATTACAGTATTGTTTACTTTTACAAATGTTTAAAAATTTTCATAGTAATTAAAAACATAAGGACCAAAAGTAAAGTGTTTCTATGAAACAACTATGTAACTGATGATGCTGCTGTGTGGGGATTATTTTGATCTCTTGCTATGGTAAGATGTCAATCACACATATGCATTCAGTCCCCCCATTAATGCTACCTCTTTGCTGACATTTCTTTTTATCTACAGCAAGCTAAATTTGGCCTCTGCACAGTACATGTCTACTTCTGCCTACCTCTAAAATTTAGCCTGTGTTCTTCTGAAAACACACACACAATATGAATTTGACTATACCGATCCTTTGCTTAAAAGGTACTAATAGCATTTCATTGATCAAGGAATAAGGGCCAACACTCAATATGCATGGTCAGGCCTGCAGGATCTACTCTGGCCTATCCTGAAATGCTCTCTCTGGCCTTCCTCTACTCCAGGTACTTCCTAAACCTGCCTTGTTTATTTTCAACCCAGTATTTCCACACATGGCTCCCTTTGCCTGGAACGGCCCTGACCCTATAAAACACACACTAATCTTTCAGGTTACTTTAAGTGCCATTTTCTCAGGCTAGCTTTCCCATAATACCTGGGATAGATGAGATCAAATGTCTCACTTTCACAACAACTTTTTTTTTTAAGGTTATTTGAGACAGGGTCTCGCTTTGTGGTTCAGGCTGGCCCTCGGCTCAGCCTCCAACTCAAATCACAGCAATCCTCCTGCCTCTGCCTCCCAGTGCTGGGATTCCAGGCATGAGCCACCATGCCCGGCACTGTGGTATGTGGTACTGGTTGTTGCTGGGCGTGAGTCTCCACGCCCTGTATTGTATGTGGTTACCGGGGATCGAATCCTGGTCCTTGCGCTTGCAAGACAGGCACCCGAACCACTGAGCTATATCCCAGGCCCACAACTTTTTTTTTTTAAAACAAGGTCTCAATTCTGTAGTTCAGGCTGGCCCTGAGCTCAACCTTGAACTCACAGCAATCCTCCTGCCTCTGCTTCCCAAATGCTGAGATTATAGGCGTGAGCCACTACACCCAGCACTGTGGTATGTGGTACTGATTGCTGGTGGGCGTGAGTTTTCACATCCAGCATTGTTGTATGTGATTACCAGAATCGAACTGGGCCCTTGAACTTGCAAGGCGAGCACCAGAACCACTGAACTAAATCCCCAGTCCTTATAACAATTTTTTACTACCAAAAAAATTTAATTATTGAAATTATTTGTGTAATGCATTTCCTAGTATAATGTAATCTCAAAGAGAAGAGGACATGGGCCTTAAAATTGCACCCCCAATGCCTAGCATTTTGGCCTATCAAAGGTCAAAAGTCTTTCCTATACTATTAAGGAGTGGCTTGATGAGTGAATAAATAAATGAATTTGAATGAAATTGTGAAAAAGAACTACAGGCACAATGTTATTACACAGTTAATTGTAATGGTGTTAATCAGACCTCCTGTCAAAAGATTTACAAACCTTCATTTCATATGTTCACAGACAAAAAGAGAAAAAACAAGTGAGAATGACTTCATTATAAATCCAGGCTACAGATCCTCACTGATATCCCAAAGTACTTCATAATGAAAAAACAGGGATGTATCTTGCTATAGCATCCACTTTTCAAAGGAGGTACAAATATATCCAAATAAAAGCACTTCTGATACAATTCCAGACTATGCTATTCAGACAGAAAACTCAGATTCTTTAAAAGAGTAATAAAAACCATATGCCTGAACATGTTGTTTTATGCAATTATTTAAAACTGGCTGCATATGGCGAGTATAAGCAGTCTCTTAACCAGAAAATAGGCAAATTCTAACCTACTGGAGTAAAATCAAAGCTTACTTAATTACTTTAAAGATTTTTAAACAAATGAGGAAAATGACTAACTCCAAAACCAAAGTTTTATTTTAAATTATTAAATTTTTAGTGCATATAAAAATTTTCATTATACATGACATATAAAGATGTTAGTACACTGAACTGTATTAGAAAATATACAGCTTTTGAAGTCACTAATATGCCTATTTTCCTGTGAGTGAATACAGTTTGTTTAAATCAACATTATCATGGAATACCAAGTAGGCTTAACATTTTTATATTGTGTCTTAATAACTTCCTAATAAGATTTGTGAGGGTCTTCTTTACCTACACGAAATATGTTTTCCAATGTTTTGAATACTATGGTTGCCTTTTCTTTCATCTCTGGTGGAATATATTTGATATCTAAATATTTTGATAATTTAGATCTAGAATCATATAACATGTTAATAATAGTTTCAATGTCATAATTCCCCTCACTGGTTTGTCCTTCTGAAAAGACATGGGATCTATACATTTTTTCCAATCTGTGTTCTGCTGCTGCTGCCAGAGCAAGACTTCGTTTCAGGTTCTCCTTAGACATCTCTATCTCCTGTCTGTACTCTGGGTCATTCTTGTCACCGTGGGGTGCACGATGCAGCTGGGTGCGGAGGCGTGCGACTCTTCTCAAAATCTGCTCATTACTCATAACCTGTGAATGATACTCAGTGGGCTCTTCCAGGTTCTCGCCTGAGAGCTGGGGAACGTCTTCGGACTCTGTGGTACTCTCCAGGTCTGTGTTCGAAGTGGTGGTGGTGGTGACAGAAATACTCGAGGACCTGCTAGTAGGGGATAATGACCTCTGGTCCTCGGTATCCGGCTCTGGCTCTGGCTCCTTTACAATATAAGGTTCTTTTGTGTGCAAAACAATGGAAACGTTGTTGGGTCTGATGGACCAGAAGGGTGTGCTTTCCAGAGGTTTCTTGCTGGTTAGCCCCACTGTTGGGTCTGTAGCAGGGAACGTTGTACTGTACCCACTGGTGGGATCGCTGTTCTCAGTTAGAGAGTCTCCTCCGGGTGTGCTGAGCGCCTTAAGTCCTGATGTGGGCTGATCTGGAGAATAGACATTCTTTGGAGCCACTGATAGTTCCTCCAAGTCTGGCTCCTGAGTGGGAACGCTAAGTATTATGTCCTCTAAAACTTGTACATAATGATTCAAGTTTTGTTCTTCCTTAGGCGACACAGTTGAGCCTTAAGGGGGAAGAAAAACCAGACGCATAAGTAGCATTTATTATTTTAAATGAAACAAAGATAGAATCTACTAGCCTAAGTTTGTTTCTTATTTACTAAAAAGTGGAAAGAAACAAAGGAGTGGGGAGCAAAGCATTTTTGATACAGGGTCAACTCTCACTTAAAATGAGTCAAATTATTTTTCCAGGTTCTTAGAAAAACTAACAAGCTAGAACGGTGCAAAAGATGCATATTAATGCAATTCTCTCCAGCTTTTTAACTTTTTTTTTTCATGTAGCAGAAGATTCAAGGGGCAGTTTATGAAATGCCAATCCTTGATTATGCCCCTAACTTAGTAGTTTGCTAACACAGGCTCAGGCTGCTCAGGAGAGCCAGCTGTTAAGTTTTTAGGAAAGTTGCTAGCCAGCGGTCGTACACCAAAGCCACTAAAAATTAAGTATCTTAATTGGCTATTAAATAAATCATACTAAAAACAAAGGTAATTCAGAACTTCTCATTTCCTGGTTATTTTACTTCATTTTATTATTATCTATGCCCCTAATGTTCTTACCATCTAGTCTCTCTGTAAGCTGGATATACAATATAATGGATTTGATAATCATGAATCACTTACTACAGTAAACCATTAGAAGTCATGTTTGTTTTTTATCCTTTAACTTATAAGACATCCCTTTTTCTATTTTTTAATTGACAAAAGTGTAAAAGTCCCATTTAGAAAAGGAAAATAACATTTATATATATAATTTTCCTTTTCTAGTCATATTTACAAAGGCTGGAGTCTGGAGTTTTCCTGAAAGAAAGCACTGAGTGAAATGAGTATGTAGCCCAGGGTAACAAAGGAAAATCTTTTATTATAGTCTTGGATCTACCACTTTCTAACAGCATGACCTTAGACAATTACTGAATTTCTCTAAGTATTTAAATATAAAGATGAGCTACTGTGTCTGCCCTTTTAATGCATTAAACTAAATGAATTAGTTAAAAGCTTTAACACTCTATATAAGATAATATTTTTTGTAAAGGTAACTTTTTATTTTTCTCATTTTTGAATATTCATATAAAATTTCCTAGAAAATTTAACATTCCTAACAAGAACTATAAAGATATGCCTTGGATTTGATGTGAAAGGAAACATTAGAAGTTTTCCTGCCAAAGCAGGAACAAGATAGGCCTAGTACCTCTACTGTTATTTTATTTTTTTTTTTTTAGACAATGTCTCGCTTTGTAGTTTAGGCTGGCCCTGAGCTCAGCCTCAAACTCACATCACAGCAATCCTCCTGCCTCTGCCTCCCGAGTGCTGGGATTACAGGCGTGAACCACCACGCCCAGCACTGTGGTACCTAGTACTGACGGCTGCTGGGCATGAGTCTCCACACCCAGTATTGTATGTGGTACCAGGGAATTGAACCCGGGTCCTTGCACTTGTAAGATAGGCACAGAACCACTTATCTAAATTCCTGGCCCTCTACTACTATTTAAAATCATGTTAGAGATACTAGACAATACAATTAAACAAAGGAAATATGGAGAGATGTGAGAATTACAAGAAATAACTACCATTATTTCAAGTAATATAAGTATAAATCTCACAGTACAAAGTAAAGCTACTGTAACAAAGATAATTTAGTAATGGAGCAAGACTGTAATCCCAATAGTCAGAGGACTGAGGATTTCTGTGAGCTCAAGGCTACCCGGGGCTACACAAAAAGATTCTGTCTCAAAAAAAAATCAATTTATAGGTGTTAGGGATATAATTCAGTGACACAGCGCTTGCTTAGCAAGCACAAGGGCCTGGGTTCTATTCCCAGCATTAGAAAAAAATAAATCAGTATAAAGAACCGAGGATTTAGCTCAATGGATCCAGCATCTGCCTGGCAAGTACGAGGTCCCAAATTCAGTGCCAGTACCATATACCACAATGCTGGGTGTGGTGGCTCACACCTGTAATCACAGTATTTGGAGGCAGAGGCACGAGGATTGCTATCAATTTGAGGCCAGTCTGGGCTACATAATGAGCTCAAAGCCAGCCTGAACTACAAAGCAAGACCCTGTCTCAAAAAAAAAAAAAATCAGTATACAAATACTAATCAGAAAGAAGATATAATGAGAGTTCTCATTTGGACAACAAAAAAAATTTTTTTAATATATTATCATAAATTCTAAAAACATGTCTAAAATCTACACAAGGAATTACAACAGGCTAAATAATGAATATACAAAGATAGTATTAGGTGCCAATCCCTAGAATCTGTAAATGTCACCTTAGCAGAAATATTTTCACAGATGTGACTCTTAAGGGCCCTGAAGCCAGGCATGCTGGCACATGCCCAGAATTATGGGAGGGTGAAGTAAAAGGTTTGCAAATTCAAATTCAAGCCCAGCCTGGACAGGTTAGCAACTTTGCAAAACACTGTCTCAAAATAAAAACTAAACTAAAATGGGGGTATAGCCCAGAGTAAAAGCGTTGGGGGTCATCCCAGGCATCATCACCACTGCTGCTTTCCTCAAAATTAAGGATCCTGACCTTACCTAAGTAGACTCCAAACACATTATCTGGGTGAATCTTTAATACAATCACAAATGTTCTTAAAGAGAGATGCCGAGAAGAGGAGACAGTGATGTGGAAGAAGGGGCTGACCCTAGTGAAGCGGTCACAAGCCAAGGAGTACCGGGGGCCACCAGGAACTGGAGGATGCAGGTGACATACTCTTCCCTAGAGCCCCTGAGGGAACATGGCCCTGCTTACACCTGGATTTAGGCTTGGTGAAACTGATTTCAGACTTCTGGCTTCCAAAATGGAGAGAGAAAGCATTCTTGTTGTTGTAAGCCATCAAATTGAGGATGATCTGTGATAGCAGCTGCAGCTAGTATAAAAGGATAATAAAATTTTCTGAAATATCTAATATAAATATCAACACATGGGAAGATATACTATATTCTCTATACTATATTCTCTAAATTTATACATTTCATGCACTCTGAATGAAAAAGGTCATTAGCTTTTCTTCCCAAAGTTACAAAAATTGACTATAAGGTTAATGTGGAAGAATAAGTAATAGCCAGGAAACCAGAGGTTAACCTTCCCAGATAGAGTAAGCTGCTAAAATATTCAAACCCCTTTAATAGAAAGATAGCACAGTCCTGGCATGAGCAGACAGATTAACAAAACAGAACAGAAAATGCAGAAATAGACCCAGCAACATATAGGAAAATATCTCAAAGCTGGAAAAAGTTTCACTTAGTAAATAAAAAAAAAATCATTTTATTAATTTTGCAAAAATTTCCTGTGACTGCCAATGTCATTAAAAATATAAAATCAGACATTACATATTTTGGGATAAAACAACACCCTCTATGCAGTATTCCCCTCCCCCCCAAAAAAAGGAAACCTGATTGCAATGGTCTTCTGTATCCCAGTATTCAGAAAATACTCAGGACAACAATGGAAGGTGTTCAACTACATTTTGGAGACACAAACTGCAAAATTCAGGCTGGGAAACTGCAGTCTGCACATAAAAACTATTGTTTTCAACCATCAGATTGCAAGAGGAAAAACAGACATGGAGGGGGCCAGAGATTTAGCTCAGTGGTTCTGGTGCTTGCAGGTGCAAGGTCCAGAGTTAGATCCCCAGTAACCACATACAACAATGCTGGGCGTGGTGACTCACCACCCAGCAGCAATTAGTACCACACACCACAAGGCCAGGTGTGGTGGCTCACACCTGTAATCCCAGCACTCAGGAGGCAGAAGTAGAAGGACTGCTGTGAGTAAAATGGAGGATTACTAACAGCCATGTCAATAAACTGCATGTATGATTTCCTTCTTGAATCCCAGTTCAAACAAATCAATTAGAAAAGAAAACCAGAAAAGTTAGAGTACTGGGCACACATTTGATAACTTAATGAATTTTTTTTTTTTTTGAGACAGGGTCTCACTTTGTAGTTCAGGCTGGCCCTGAGCTCAGCCTCAAACTCACATCACAGCAATCCTCCTGCCTCTGCCTCCTGAGTGCTGGGATTACAGGCGTGAGCCACCATGCACGGCACTGTGGTACATGGTACTGGTTGCTGCTGAGCATGAGTCTCCACACATGGTATTGTATGTGGTTACTGGGGAATCGAACCCAGGTCCTTGAGCTTGCAAGACAGGCACCGGAACCACTGAGCTAACTCCCCAGCCCATGAATTATTTTTTTTTTTTAAGTGTGGTTTTTGTTTTTCTCAGTCCTCCTACATGTGGAGTATGGTGATGCACACTTGTAATCCCAGCACTCAGGAGGCTGAGGCAGGAGGACTGGATTCAAAGACAGCCTGAACTACACAGAGAAACATTGTCTCAAAAAACTAAACAACAGGGGCTGGGGAGTTAGCTCAGTGGTTCCAGCGCCTGTCTTGCAAGCGCAAGGGCCTGGGTTCAATCCCCAGTAACCACATACTATAATGGGTGTGGAGACTCACCCCAGCAGCAACCAGTACCACATACTACAGCGCCGGGCATGGTGGCTCATGCCTGTAATCCCAGCACTCAGGAGGCAGAGGCAGGAGGATTGCTGTGATGTGAGTTGGAGGCTGAGCTCAGGGCCAGCCTGAATCACAAAGCGAGACCCTGTTTCAAAAAAAACCCAAACAACAAAAACCCAAAGTCTCCACATTTTGGTGTTTTGCACTGAATTATTTATTGATAAAGTGATATAATATCTAGAATATGCTTCTAAATAATCTAAACCCAAGAAATTAGGGGAGGAGAGCAGGGAGGTAAAAGGAAAAGCAACATGGGTGGAGATAGTAAGAAAAGATCAATCACAAGATAATAACAGTTGAAACTGGTTATAGATAAATGAAGATTTTACACTATTCTCTATACTTTTCTTTTTAAAATATTTTTTATTAAATCTGCAAAGATGTCAATTCTGGAGAGCTAGAAGGAAATAGCTGAGCAAATTATAGGCAAATCTAAAATGTACAACTAATGGAGGTTTAAATGACTTTCAGAAGACACTGTCATTCGATGAGAGTCTGTTAAACACTTGACTTTCAAATAATTTTGCTTGTTCTCAAAGTAGTAAATGGGGTATCAAGTGGGTGTTAGGGAAGTTAGGGTGTCAAAGGAGAGGGGGAAAAGGTACTTATTACTAGGTGATTCCTAAAAAAAACTCTGAAGTACTCATTATCCTCTTCTACTGTTACTCAGGCAACACCAAAAACGCTGTTCATAGCTCCCTAGCAACCAAGCACCCTGCCTCCTACCTTGCTTTTCTTCCCTCCTTAATGTAATATTGTTCTATTTTTAAACCCATCCTCTCTCCACACATGTCCCACACCCTCTTCTGTCCCCCTTTAAAACATCACCATATTTTATAATGATTGTCTCAATTCTACACTGATCAGGACTCCTGGCATACCAATTTGATCTTTGTAAAATGTTGCCGACAAGGTAGTAAAAGACAGTCAGCCTCAAATAACCTTCCAGATGTCTCTGGGCACTGGACATTTCTCTCCAGTTCTCATGAAGCACTGAGAAGCTGAACAAGACTCAAATTCATACTGAGAATAGACTATCCTGGCTAAAGGAGGGGAGCAGTGGTGATGATACTGGAGATCACCCCCAAGGCTTTTACTCTGAGTTATAGCTCCATTTTAGTTTATTCTACCTTGCATGCTGGTAGAATATCTTTTCAACTTTTACCAAGCAAACAGAAATGTCCCCAGAATGTGGCTTGGGTCAGAATCTCCTCCAGCCTGCAACACTGGCCTCAAGATGTGGCTCTCCTGTGTATTCAAGGAAGGACGCTACCCACAAAGCAGCAAGGTTTCGCTGGAATCTCAGATTTGGGGCTGTGGCTGAGCAACCCACACTTCCACTCTTTTTACAATGGAAGGAGGAGAATTAGTCACATGATGGAAACAATAGGAAAGGAAAGGAAACAGCACTAGCAACCGTAGAGGCAAAAAGAGCAAGAACTCTGAAGCGGACGCTGGAAGAAAAAGACCGTAACAGCTCTTATTTATGGAATGATTAGTAATTGCAAGTTTTATACTAAGGGCTTGGAATGTGAGGCATGTTTTGGTAAAGAGGAGAAGGAAGATACTTGGAGAGGACAAGTAATCTTCCATATTTTCAATATGTAAACAGGATGGTTGGGATTTGAACCAGGCTGCCTGACTTCAAGGTAGATGTGTGTGAAGAGAACACACATGTCATAAAGAAGCACCGCAGGGGCACCGGCAAGGAGTAAGGGGGTAGTGAGGAATATTTTTGAAGAAGCATAACTCTTATTTCAAAATAAAAGTGAATAGTAAGTAAAATAAAATAAATGAAATTCTGCCAATCAAAAATACACATTTTTTAAAAAATATTTTAAAATTTGTTTTCTTGGTACATTTTATAGACACATAGGATCACAATCAACACTGAGAATTTGTACATGACACAACTTTAACTCTCATTTTCCCATTCCCCCGCCCCCCACAATCCAATACATGTAAATATTAAGATAAAAATTTTGCTCTACTATAAAAAATTTATACCTTCCATATGTTAAGATATGCCTAAAATACTGATGACAGTCCAAATACAGTACTTTCTTTGTAGTAAAGCATAAGTAGGAACTGATGGCCTAGGGACTACAAAAGAATAAATCCACCTCCCAGGAAGGTAAACACAAGTTAACTACTTTTAAATTTATTATGAGAAAAACAGGAGCCTAAGTTCTTTCTGGATAAGCCCAGTTTCCTAAGGGTTTTTTTTTTTTTTTTTTTTTTTTTTTTTGAGACAGGGTCTCACTTTGTAGTTCAGGCTGGCCCTGAGCTCAGCCTCCAACTCACATCACAGCAATCCTCCTGCCTCTGCCTCCTGAGTGCTGGGATTACAGGCGTGAGCCACCACGCCTGGCACTGTGGTATGTGATACTAGTTGCTGCTGGGCGTGAGTCTCCACGCCCTGTATTTTATGTGGTTACCGGGGAATCGAACCTAGGCCTTGAACTTGCAAGACAGGCTCTGGATCCAGAAACTACTCCAGATACACTGAGCCACCTCATCTCTGACAAAGGAGCCAAAAATCCTCAATGGAGGAAAGATAGCCTCTTTAACAAATGGTGCTGGAAAAACTGGGTTTTAACTTGCCAAAGGCTAAAACTAGATCTAACTCTTTCACCATGTACCAAGCTAAAATCAAAGTGGATAAGAGACCTAAATATTAAAACAGACACTCTAAACCTACTGCAAAACAGGTTAGGTAAA
>PVIR01027324.1:0-23048 GCA_004026965.1 Petromus typicus
TATCCATGCTTTGGTTAATGATCTGATGGAATACTGTAAGTATGCATTACTTAAATCACCCTATTAAATGTCCTCATTTTCATTCTGAGGGTGAAATTTTTCTATGATGAAATAAAAATCTTTTACAAATAGTACAAGAATATTTCATTTGATGAATGGGTCCATCAAGAAAAGCTGATACTTTTGAAATGCTGTCAGCCTAGAAGGAATTTTTAAAAAGGTATTTAATATTTTATATTCACTTGACAATTTAAAAATACAAACATCCTTATAGTTTTTAAATGATAATATTTAAATGACAACTTTTGGTTAAAGTTCTTATTTCCAATTTTAGTATATGTGCTGCTGAAGCAAGAGCTATACTTCATATTTCACTACTGTATCATAGAGGTAGCCATTTTTTATCAGAATCATTTTTTACTCTTTCATACAGAGCCTCCTGCTTGAAAAAATATTCCTGGTATTACTTAGTAACTTGCGAAACCTGAAGAAAAAACTCTTAAATTAATGAAGCATAAACATCTTTATTCCACATTACACAACTGAGTTATGACCAAAACAGAGAAAACAGAAGGGACAAAAAAGTAAAATTGACATCATCACATGTATAAAATATGTATAACAATTTCCTAATATAGAGAAAATCCTTTTTAAATATATGTTTATGGTCTAATTCTACCAAAATATGACTTCTGACTTGCTTTACTGATAAGTCCTTTGAGAAGACTGTGGAAGCAAGACAGCTGGGCAACTGCTTACTTGGCCAGCAAAGAAGTAGCAGAGTGGACGACCTACCTATGACATAGGAAATACAGTTTTTTTGAGAGAAAACATAGTTCCAGAGGAAAAAGGTATGAAATGGCTAAGTGCAATGACTCACAAGGGATGGGTCTTTCTAAATTTTATCTATGAACCCTAAAGAATTTTAAGGATGGAAAAGTAATATATCCTGCGTGACTTTGCAAAGAAGTCAATGGGCTAAATTAAGATGAATGTGACAAAAGAGCAAAACTACAAACACAGTGGTATTAAAAATGAGAAAAGCTCAGAAAAAAAATCACTTAAAAATAAAAGCATTAAGAGTTACTTTCAAGTAAACCACTAAATTGTACAGCATGTGGTAGTTTTATAAATGTTGCACATATTCTGCCTCTTGCTACCTCTTTGAAAGCTAACAGGGAAAAACTACCATTTTTGGAGATGAATAAACTAAAGCACAGGTGGTAAAGCAACTTATCACATGGCTATGAAGAGGTGGAGTGGGAATCAGAAGTCAGGTTTCATACTTTGTTACCCAGCATTGTCTCCACAATAACATACTATTTCTCAACAAGAACAAGGAACTGAGAATCACTGCTCAGAGAGGACATTGCTAAGGTTGAGAGATCACACAGAAACAAAACTGGTCAACCTCTATTTGCCTATCTTCTCTAACAGCTTTTAAATAAAGTTGCAGAAAAGCACTGAGAACTGAAACCTGGGCTTCATGAGACTGAAATGATTTAATGAGTTCAAGTCTTTGGGCCAGAGACATACAGCTAAAGCAGTGAGCAAGTGTTGTCACAAAGCTGACTCCAAAAATGTTGGAGAAAGAACTCAGAATGAGAGAGTGATCACAATCCAGACGAAGGTAGGTTTCCTTCAAGATTAAGGGCTGGAGAAGTGGGTGAGCACATCTCAGAAATTAGGTATTTTAACTAATAAATGTTTAAAACAAATCTGAGAATAGATTATAAAGCAAATGATTTGTGAATAACTAGAGAATATAATGATCATTAATTTCACCATGAATTCAAGTAAATTCAAGTAAAAGTAATGCCAAGTCCACTACACTTCCAACCTGAAAAAGAGTTAACTATTGAACTTCTCAGATAGAAGAAAGCATGCTAACTTCTATCCACTGAGCTCTTACTACCTGTAGGTGTTCCAAGCACATTGTATTTCTTATTTAATCCTCACAACAACCCATTTTATACTTGAGGAAACAGAAATCCAGAGTAAAGGACTTGCTCCAAACCATTAATTAGCAAAGACATTCAGAGTGTGTATTTGTGTGTGTGTGTGTGTGTGTGTCTGTGTGTGTGTGTGTCTGTGTATGTATATGCACAAGTATTTGGAAGTAGAGGCAGGTGTATTTTGACAGAAACAGTATTTGGGATGGCTATCTATCTATCTGTACATCTGCTGCTCAAGTGTGCTGGAAGTTAATGGAGTTGGGAAATAAGTCAACTTAAGTGAGGAAAGTCTTTAGGGGAAGACTCTGGAACTCTGCTTAGCCTTGTTTTTTACTATATAGGAGGTAATAAAAACATAAATGATATACTTATACAAACCTTCAGGTTGAAGAAATCCAGGAGAAATGAACTAAAATTAAAGTGAAACTTGACAAGGATAAATGTACATTTTTCTGTTTAGTTTTTTCAAGTTCAGTGTGCCACAAATAAATGGGAGAAATACTGACTTGGGAGCTACTCTTCAGTGTTAGCATAACATGAGCTATTGATATAATAGGTGACTAAAAGAAGTGCTGTAAACCCAAATCTTCATGGCACTGAGTCTCCATCAGACTCCATCAATATTATCTGCAGCTATATAGATCAATGTTTGGAGCTATAAAAGTTCAGACTAGGCCAGCGAGATGTGTTTACAGATACAGATGAAAGTGATGCTGAATAATAAATAATTGTACATGCTAAACAAAATCAAGTAAGTGGTCTTCACATATTTGAAGGGACTTAATAGAACTGGTTTTACTCACATTACTGCAGAAAGTGGAAGTGAAGGCGAGAGCACTACTTACATAATCATCACCATGGGAAGGACTGAGCTCCTGTATGTAAAGTTCCTATTATAACAGTATCTACCTAACTGCTCAAACTGTTCAGTAAATTTAGCTATTTTTAAAGTAGATAAAATGACAAACCTCTACTTTATGCTAAACTCTGTGAACTCTGATCCTTCATTAAATCCTTGTACTACCCTCAAGAGATTGAACTCTTTTACAGAAATGGAACCAGAGTTTTTGATCACCCACAACTACAAAGCTAGTAAGCGATGGAATCAACTCCACATCCCTTGTTCTTCCTACTACATCTTTTCACAGTGAACAACTTAGTAACTGAACAGGCTGTCTTACTAGAGAATGTGCTTTGTAAAGTATCTGAGTAGTTGTAAAAATCTGAACTACCATAATAAAGTAATAAAATACTTACGATTAATTCTGCATGAAAGTCAAGTACTTCAAAATATTATATTGCTGTGTTAAATAGCAATACTTTGTTTTGATGGATTCTGCCCATGCAATCTCTATTATACTAATATTAACCAAATAATAGTAATTGTCTAATACAGCTGACTCATTTACCAAAACTAGAGATAACTTTATAATAAGGTATATATAATTTCGTAAAAAAGTGATTTTTTGAAAGTTTCAGCATGAACCCAAATATAAGAAGGCATTAATTCTGCACATTTATCCAAGGTTTCCTCTTTCCTGATTTCACGTTATTTTGATTTTCTCCATGAGATGCAATAAAATGTAGGATGCAAAATTTAAGATGGATTACTGAAAGAAATCAAACGGTTCTATACGAACCTTGGTGTGTTGCTTAGTTTGTCTTTATGCATCAATTAGAAAACTGAAAGAGTGTATCTTATGACTTTATAAACTATTAATGAGAGGTTATTTCTAAGACTTAAGAGAGAGGCTTACAATGACATTATTTTCTATTTGGGAAGAATATCTAATGTGTTTATTTGGAACACTTCAGATATTCTTTTGGGGAGTTATCTATTATGTAACCCATTCAAATGAGCTTACATGTCTCACAATTAAAACTGAAATTATACTGAAAGAATAACAAACCGGGTAGTTGGCTAAAGGTTAGTTTTTGATAGTATTATAAACTGATGTACTTTCTTCCCCTCAGACTCTTCTTCTCCTCTCATCACTTTAATTCCTACCTTAACAAAGTGTCTAATTAGGAGAAGCTTGAACAGCATTTTCATTTAATGAGTATTTATTGACCATTATTTATTTACCAGATTGCTACAAAGGATACTGGATTTATACACAGCAGTGACCAAAACAGTGACCCTACTCTCTCTCTAATTCACAGACATTAAGCTAATATTTGCATAAATAGTGAGGTTAATTACAAACTATGGGAAGCCATATGATAAAGTACACTAATAGAACTTAATTTCATCTGGGTTCTCAAGGAATGTTCTTGTAAGGAAACAATATTTAAGCCAGAATCTTTAGATAAATAGTAGTCAAAAAATAGAGAGGCAAAAGATTCCAAGAAGACAAAACATTCTTAGTTATTACATATTTAAAAAGGGAACTATTATTTAGCGTAGCCAGAAAATCTTTTTGCGCTTAGTAAAGGTTAAAGTGAAGATGTAAAATGCTTTCCTACTTGACATATTTGCCATGGCTCCACTGAAGACTTTAGATTCAACATAGTTTAATAATGCTAATGAGATGGAGAATGGTCTCTCATCCCTACACTGATAATGTACACGTATTCTTTAAGGATATAATAAAATGGGCCCTTGTCAATGCAATACTAACCAGTGTGTTGAAGTCAACATCCATGTTCTGCTTTTAATAGCCCTAATGTTTTATATCATATACTGTGTACAATCAAGTATATTTTAAAAATCATATTTTATAGCAGCATCTACAACTACTTCTGTATTTTTATTTTATTTTGTTTTTTTGCATTACCAGGGATCAAACTCAAGCCCTTATGCTTGCAAAGTAGGTGTGGGACCACTTGAGCTAAATCCCAGGACCAATAAGTACATGTACATTTTTAAAAACATGACTGTGACCTTAGATTAATACTGTCCCTCTTAGGAACTCAGCATGAAACTGTTTCCTCTAAAATTCGGATCAGCAGGGACAGTGACACCTGAATTTTAGTTCTGACGTCAGGCAGAGTACTGAGGGTGAACATCACGCTTGCTCTCTCTGCTCAGGCACTGAAAAGTATGACCAGCGATAGATAAGATTAGCCTGCCAGTCTGGCAATGCAATCAGCATCTATGTTCATCTCGGGACCAGTAGTATTTGAAATCGGACTGGGTGACAGCCAACCGGTCCTTTCTCACATATTCCCACCAAAACCACACAAGTAGAGAAAACTCTTTTCTAAGTTAAAATTAAAACTAAAATATCCCCTAAGTATCTCAGTTTTTTCGAGGTACTGAAATTTTTTTCTTAAACTCCTGCTCTAAAAAGGCATTTGCAGAAAACAAGTTCAATCTGAGTTTCATCATCAGAGAGACTCAAAGTCTGATCAGCATGGGGACTGAGACTGTCAAATGAAATAAAAACTCATGCTAGCAAATAAATTTTCCTACATATCAAGCTCTGAGTTCTGTACAAGTAGCTACCCTTAAAAAGTAAGCAATTAACTCCACGATGGTTAACATTTTCATCAACTTAAAGAATGAGAAAAAAATGCCCCTCAGAAAAGTGCATTTAAGTGACCATATATCCATGCTTTTCCTGTACGAGCTGTTCTCATTCTTACATAATTTTAAAAACTTAATCTCTCAAAGATATTAAGTTCTTTTTTGTATGTGGTTGGGTTTGAACTAAAAATTATCCACACACAGAAAGAAATGTCTATTTTATCTTATTTTATTTTTAAATCTATTGGTACATTACATATACACATGATTGCACTCACAATGAGAATTTGTACCAGAAATGTCTATTTTAAAGTGATCATCCGATGAAACCAAGAACTTACAAAATGTGTGTAACAAAAAGCCATTACTATCGAGCATGCTTAAAAAATTAGTTTCAGGAGATATACCAGTCAACAATCTTGAACCTGAGTGATCGCGACACATGACATGCTTTATAACTGACATATCAAACAGGAATTGGTGCATTCACCACAGGTACTACGTATTATGAAGCAAAACCTATCAGGAAGGTTCCAATGACATGTCTTAAATACTTTTACTAAACCTTGCATCTTTTTCCTCTTGGCTGAACTGTCATACTTGATCTCACCCTAGATTTGGGTAAGGAGTAAAAGTAAAAATGGCCTAGGGACGGAAACCTGCGGCAAATCTACAGGTACTCCTTGCTCTCGCATTAAAAGTTTAATCCCAAATAAACAAAATCAAAATCGCTAAAGAAAAGAAAAAACCAAAAAAACCTAGCTACAAAGTAAAAGAGTAAGAACATTTTCCAAGGTCCAAATTAGGACATTTAAAGTTTTTCATTTGGGGCTACACAGCTTATTAAGTCCATGTTCTACAAAGTAGTGGTTGGGGTGTACTTATCTTTCCTAATCAGAAATGACACTGATAGTCTTATTTCCTGTGGGGATGGGTGTGGTTAAAGATACAGTTACATCCATGCCATCAATCTGTGTGCGGAAAAGTCTGCCGGTCGCTTGATTTATGTTAGCGCCTGCAGACGGCAAGGCCTGTGCTGCTTCTGGTTGCAAAGACTTGAAATAAAGTATCCAACAGGCAACAGGGCAGTATGTGGTTATTTTTATTTTTTAATTTTTTGCTCTAAGAAACAGTCGCACTTTTCAGTGTTTCATCGTCAAACAAAACAAGACAAAACAACTTCCTTAGGGAGAGAACTCAGCAACAGAGCAACTTGTAGAACGCAAAGCAGCCAAGAAACTGGGGTGGCGGTCTGACATTCTCCAACCACCATCTACTCACCCCTTTCTGGCGGGTACAAAGCAAAGTGATGAAAAGAAACAGACGCATCTAGAATTCCGCACTGAGCTTGCAGCGAGTCTGCGGTCGGGAACTACGCGGGGACCTGGGGGCGAACGGTCCCCGAGGGGTCGGGCGCGGTGGTCACCGCGGAGCGCGGATCCAAGTTGGCTTCGGGGCAGACGCCGGAACTTGGCGCCCCCGCTCCGCGGCCGCCCCAACTTCCCGCCCGGCCCCGGCCGCCGCCCAGCCCCGCGCGCCCCGAGTGCGCTGCCCGGGTCGTCGTCGCGGCCACCGTCGCCGTCTCCGCGTGCGGGCGGCGGGTGGGGGAGGGGCCGGCGGGCCGCGAGAACAAAGCGGCGGCGGCGCGAACTTTTCCGGCTCTGCCCGCGCCCCCTGAGGCGACTACTTACGGAGTCGGCTCGGCCAGGCGCGAGAGGCTCCGCGCCCGCCGGCGTCTGGCTCCGGACCGGGCGCCGACGAGGCTTCACGCGCGCAGCAGGATCCCGCCCGCCGCCGCCGGCGCCCCTTCCTCTCCCCCGCCCTCCCGTCCCGTCCCGAGGCGGCAGGGCGGGGGGCCGGGGCGCGCGGGCGGGCGGGCGGGGGCGCGGGCCGGCGCGGGGCCTGCCGGGAGCTGTAGTCCCCGCGGCCGCGGTGGGGCCGCGCGACGGCCGGGCGCGGGGGGCGCGGGGGGCGCGGCTCGGCCCTGCACGCCTCGGGCACCGACCCGCCCGCCCGCCGCCGACACGCCTTCGCTGTCGCAGCGCCTTCTGTGGGAGAGCAGCGGCGCCTTGGACGCCGCACTTCGCGTGTCCCGAGCAGAAGCGGTTCGCACCCCGAGTCACTCTCCTCCCTCCGGCCCCCTGGGTGGCCGCCGGGCGCCGCGCCCGGGCGTCCGCGCCGAGCCCGACGCAGCCGAGGGCTGTGAGCCGCAGGGGCTGCCTGCGCTGCCCTGCCCTGTCTCCTCAGGTCCGTTAATTCCCCCGAGTGTTGCCCCCCGAGCCCAGAGTGAATGGAGTGCGTCGGGGAGGAAACCGAGGCTTCCACGTGCCGAGCCGAGAGTGCAATGCCGGCTGAGGGAGGAGTCGCTTGGAGGTCTCTAGAAGATCGCGTCCCTGAGCCCCCGACAGCCTCCGCCACAGAAATCACCAAGTTGTCCTGTGTCGACATTTCATCCCCAAAAGCACTTTATTAAAATATCTTAAAACAGAGGCTACAGCCAACAGTCCTCCCCATGCAAGGGTCGAGGGATTACAGAAAGAAGATAAACTTACGTGAGCCTCTACTTTTCAAACCAAATCATCAAACTTACTGGATATTCCCGGGTTTAAAATCAAGAAATGAGATTTTAAAATAACAATATTTTGTGTGATGGGGATCAAACCCGTGGCCTTGCATATGCTAAGCACAGGCTCTATCATTACCTAAATTTCCAGCCCCTAAGAAATGAGAATTTTAAAATAAGTTATATTAAAGATCAGACAAATAAAATAGTGTATAATCGTGAACTATTTCTATTCTCACAAACTGGAAGCTGCTGACATTCCCTGGTACGTATCTAAACTGATTCCTTTACTTTAAGATTGAAAGTAGATTCACTGCTTTCTTTCCCCTTCTACTTCCCAACACATATTTCAGTCCAACCCCAAATACCCTCCTGACCACTTTCCCAGTCATCATGGGTGCAGACTGAGCCAGTGTCATCTCTCAATTGACTTCCATATTCTGCTGTAATTTTTAGAGGCCGAGTTACTGTGCCTAGAGAGATGTTTTCTAAGTGAATCAAATTTCTAATAGAGATGTGTGCATGTGCAAGAATATGTACACAACACATTTATATTTCATCTCATTCCCAGTGTCCTGCTTTCTCTTTTTTTAAAATAAAAGTCTTTTCTACTTTCTTGAATCTTCCAACTGCACATTTAAGCATGACTATCTTTGTACCTGGAATTGTTTTGTTTGATAGCGACTATAATTTTCTCAAAATGTTTCATCCTAGTGTAAGGGTATTATAGAGATAAGATTGGGTTTAATAAATAATGTATTTTATACCTAAGAAGAGATATAATCTGAATGCCCAAGATGGGAAGGATTTTTCTTCTTAGTGGTATTTAATGAAAATAGGATTTACACTCTTTCTCTTTTCTGGTTGCAGTTTCAAATTTTCCAGTCTCACTTTTAATAGCCCATGCACTGAAAGACATATACATAATCATTCACACGTTGCCCAACACGGCAGAGGGTCAGTGTGCCTTGGGATAGTGGAGCCATCTGATTCAGGACCCTAAATGCACAGAACCATCGTTTGTTAAGGAAATGGTCCTTATTTTAAAGCTTACACGGGATTTAATTTGTAGAATGGTTCCTGGAAAATTTCTTTGAGTTTGGGTCTTTTTGCATGACCGTCTGAAAAACTCAGAAAAGATTTGTATGTCAATATATATTTAGTAAACTAGAGGCGAAAAGTCTTCAAGATTTTTTTTTCAGCAGAGGTACAACACGGACTTCAGTTTGGATTGTTTTGCACAAACTTCAGACTAACTTGAACTGCTGTACCCTAGGAACTGCTTACCGGACTTGGAGGTTGTCTGTAATTGTCTGGACGCTTCTAACCCTTAACGGACGGTTCTGTCACTTGCCTCACTGTGTGGTGGACTGAGTGTGTATCAGATCCTCCTGGTTCTCTGCCTGCGCTTATCCCTACTGAACCTGTGGAAGACCATGTTTATTTTCATTTACTCGTCACTTAGCACACGTTATCTTTCTGTGTTTATTTCACAAATTCTTTTAAGTTATTCACACTTCTGTTTAACTTACTGAGGAGCTGGGCTCCCTCAGATATCGCAGAAACTGTACGAACCCAGAGGAGCCCATTAGGATGGAGAGAGATGGGATGGGATTTTGAAGACAGAAAGTCCACCTAGACTCATGGTACTTAATCTCACTAAGAATTGATCTTGTCATATATAAAGTGAGGGGAAATAATTATTGACTTCATAGGATTCTTGTGAGAATTAAATGAAAGAATACACATAATGTACTACACATGTAGTATAATCTGTCTTATTGTGTGTCATGAAGCTACCACTTAACAAGCTATGTGAACAGGGGAAAGTTAACCTCTACATTCTTCCATCTCCTCATCACTGGTTGACCAGGGTGATAGTTATCTCATGGGTTGTTATAGGGATTCAGCGAGACAATGCATAGAGGTACTCTTTAAAATGCCTAGCACACAGAATGCTCAATATTATCATTACTATGTTAAAGAGTTAATACTCAATATTAGCATGATATATTATTATTCATGTTAAATATTTACTCGTCACTTAGCACAGAATTTTTATAATTCTGTCTCCTGTAGCAGCATAGAGAAAGAAAAGTTGTTAAGCTTGACTCTATGGAGGGAAATTTAAATCATAACAAAAAGAGGAAAAGGAACAGGAATCTGAAGGACCATAGAATAAATTCCTTTTTACTTCATCAAGGAAGATCCTACTGCCATTCTCAAGTGACCAGTGCCAATTTATAGTGTTCTTAGCATAGAATAAAACCATTAAAGAGTTTTATGTTTGTTGCTTTTATTTTCAGCATGATCAGTGAGAATGTAATGACCTGAATGGTTTACCGTAATTTGTATTCTTTTCATGCTCCCTCAAATTTCAGAACCTCAAGTGTCTCCAGAAAAAAATGTTGATTATCTAACCTTAGACTCTGTCAGTTCCTTTAATGATGATGGCTGACTTAGCTGCAGGGTGACTGATATTAATTTAGCTTGTTTGTTTTCAACGTAGTTTCTCTGAAGACTTTTCCATCTTTTGATTTGTTGACTCAAGGGCCAGAGATTTAGCTCAGTGGTTCTGGTGCCCGTCTTGATTTGTTGACTCATTATATAATTTTAAAATACATTTGTGGGCTGGGGATTTAACTCAGGGGTTCCAGTGCCTGCCTCGCAAGCTCAAGGTCCCAAATTCAATCCCTGTAACCACATACAACAATGCTGGGAATGGTGATTCACACCCACCAGCAATCAGTATCACATACCACAGTGCCGGGCGCGGTGGCTCATTTCTGTAATCCCAGTACTTGGGAGGCAGAGGCAGGAGGATTGCTGAGTTCAGGACCAGCCTGAACTACAAAGGAAGACCCTGTCTAAAAGAAAAAAAAAAATGTGTTTGTGTTTAAACCTAGTTTGTTAGCTGAGCTATAGGAAAATAATACAGAGAAAATACAAGAAAAAATAGGAGTCAAAATAAAAAGCAAAATAGAAAATGTCACCTGTATCTCGTGTTCATGGTAATGCTGAACACTACTCTGCCAAACATATGAAATTACAGTAGAATAAGTACAGTACATGATATTTGATATTGATAAGAGACCATGTTACTGGTTGATGTGTTTAATATACTATAGCTGTACTTTAAATTATTTATTTTATAGTGCTTGGGATTGAACCCAGGGCCTTACACATGCTAAGCATGCGCTTCACTACTCAGATCCACCCTTAGCACCCACTATAATTTTTATTGTGTTTTTAGAGTGTCCTTTTTCCACTGACAAAAAAGTATAATGTAAAACTGTGTGCATGATTTGCCGGCAGCAGCCTCACTCAGACATCTTATGTTTACAGCAATTCTTCATTGCATAAATGTTCTCTTGTGCTTGATTTAATCTCCTGTTGTTTTGCTCATCGTGGCCACAGAAGCAACAGACTATACCTAATACACACCATGTAGTGTCGGTGTGGTGTAGGTGCTGCCATTTAGGTTTGTGTAAGTACACAATGACTTTTGAAGAGTGACAAAATTAACAGTTCATTTCTGAGAACATATTCTGGTGACACAGCTATATAGGCTAATGTGTGTGTATACTATAAAATAATAGTATTCTATAACTAACTGCCTGATTATTTAATAAACACATGAAATTATAGCACACAGATGTGTGTAACCAGGATACTTTTTACTGACTACATCATATATTTCTTATACTTTTAGTCTGCAAATTCCAACACAGTATATTTTACTGAATATTATATGGCTTACTCCTGAATGACATCTATTTCCTACCTGAGCCATTGCCTGATTTTCTGGATAATGTTTATTTTCTCTAATCTGATAGTATTGAAAAGAGACCAACTACTCTGCTTTTAGAGAGGAATAAAGACACATAGTTTTTATGTGACCACTCCCCTTTGCTTATGAAATGTTCTCTGTCCCTTTCCTGGAATTACTACTTTGCTTCTTCCTAATTTGTAATACAAATCTAACCCTAATCATTAGAAGGATTTTCTTGAAAGACTAAACAAAGATAGTAAGAAGGGCAATTAATCAGTTTCTTTTGCTTCGTCATAGATCTGTGAATTCAGAGTGTAGTGTTCCAGTGACAGTTATGTGGTTTATTGAGGTAAGACCATAAAATATCAAGCCTTGGCCAGTAACAGAAGGGGATTATTGTTATTAAAATTGCATGCTAAAATTTAAGCTGCTTTTTTTTGGAGAAATTTAGGCACACTCTTGTTTGCTGATGACCTCTGTTGAAATGCTTTTACAAACATTAAAATACAAGATTAGTTCATCTAATTTATTATAACCTGAAAAAAAAGTGTGTATAGAAAACTGTAGTGCTGAAAGAATTTTTTATGACTACAATCTGTGCTGTCTTAGTACTACTGAAACACTCAAAATACCTTGCTGATGTTTTTAGGTATATTAATAAAACAAACAACATAAATTTAGCCCTGATTTAAACATAACCCTAAAACCTAAGTTCACTACAGATGTATAAACATACGTGGTTGAAAGGGAGACTTTGACTTTCAGCATCATGTTGCAACTTTCTAGCTATTAGTATTATTATTCATAGCTCTTTGTGGCATACCCAACTTGTGTGTTTTTTCATGAATGTTGCTATTTTCTGCAAATCTGTGTTGTTTTCGTTTGTTTGTTTTTGGTGCTGGGCATCCACACCAGGGCCTTGTCCATAGCAGGCAAGCACTCTGCCACTGCCACACACTCCCAAGAACCTCCTGCTTGTTTTCTTGATGTTTTAGTTTTGGACCCAGTGGAAACAGATTTCAAAGCCTTTCTACCTCTCTCATTTGAGACTGCTAGGTCTTCCTTCCATCATAAAAATAAAAAAGGAGTTTTAGGCATGACTTGAATATTACTCTTGGAATGATTATTCTTTCATGAAAAATCAACAAGGGGCTAATTACCAATCCCAATTAATACTGTGATTACAAGATGGAGAGATAGGGCTTTTTCTTTTTTTCTAGTTAAAACTACTTTTGTAGCCAGATTAGTAGAAAAACTTCATGATTTTATTTTTTATTGTTTTGATTGTTTGAAACAGGGTCTCACTATGCAGTCCAGCCTGGCATATAGTCCAGGATGGCCTTGAATTTACAGTGATTTTCCTGCTTCAGTCTCCTGAGGGCTGAGATTACAGGAGTGTGCCATCATGCCCAGCCAAAACTTCATAATTTCATGCCATAAAAATAAAGATAAATAAATATAATACCTTAGAAAAGCTAGAAATGATCTCAAAGCAAAAGATAGATGAGTGTTTCAGTCTTGGTTTTATATTATATTGGTTTATATTTTGATATTGAAATACCATATTTTCCTCTTCCAGTAAGTATGATAGGGGAGAAAGAAATGCCTTAAAGCCTCTCAACCATGGAGCACGAATGTGAGCTGAAATAAACTTCTGCTCTTTCAAGTTTTGAGACTCAGGTAATGTGATTCAGTGACAAAAAGTCACTAAGCCAGAGCTAAAACAAACAAACCAAACAAAATTTAATGAGTTACCTAGTCTTATCTTTTTTGTTACAACAACAGAAAATGGCCTGACAGCAATAGAATAAAATAAACTACCTGAAGTTTAATCAGCATTTTTGGTGCTGGGTATACTAGTAGTCTAAGTGTGTGTGTGCGTGTGTGTGTGTGTGTGCGTGTGTGTGTGTGTGTGCGTGTGCGTGTGTGTGTGTGTGTGTGTGTGTGTGTGTGTATGTGTGTGTGTGTATAGTGCTGAGAACTGAACCTACGGCCTTTGAACTGAAGTTTGCCCATCCTATTTTTGTATTCTTAATTTTGAGACACGGTCTTACTAGGACAGTTATCTGGCCAGGCTGGACTCAAACTTGTAATCCTTTTCCCTCAGCTTTTCAGACTATGGGATTACAACCATGTGCCACCAAACATGATAATACTGCTTTATAGATTATGTAATTTATACTCATATACTAATTTATAGAATTAGAAAAGGTCTTTGAAAGCATATCATCAAAACAGTTAACATTCCTGATCATATTTTCAATTTATGCCATGAGAATTTATCTAATAACTGAGTGGAAACAAGTTTTCCATCAGCCTTTATATCTTTCATGTACTATTGTTAACCTATCATAGAAATTAGGTCTTGGTCATCTTATTTGATTTCACCAGATGCAAACAAATTGGCATCAATGGAATTTTTTGAATATAAGGTCTATGCATTCATCTATAAATATACATATATCTACTGTGTGTATTCATCTATAAATATACATGTATCTACTGTGTGTATGAACACTTTCCATAACAACTAGTTGGTTGTAACTTTACATTTTTATAGTAAGTTTGGGTATTGTGTAGTTCAGAGTTGTCTATTCTGTGAGCTTGATTCTGTCCTTAATGATAGAAATTCCTTACTACAGTTTCATTTCTTTGTACCTTGAAAATGTTTATTTTTAAGAGCTCTCAGAGAAAAATACCAATTTTAAGAAAAAGCATAACAAATTAGTTAAGGGGTGAGAGAAATGTTGTTGGGGTGCAAGATTAGTGTTACATTTTCTTACTGTAACTTTTAGCTCAGTTTCTTAAATTTTTCAAATGGGAGCTGTTCTTCTCTTCTTTGAGAGGAAGTCAATGTTATTTTAAAGACCTGGGAAGATAGAAAACCAGAAAACCAAACGACTGAGGAAACTCTTTTCTCAACTTTTATTGCTACCTTGACCTGACCTCTGATCTTATGAAAGAAGTTGGGAAGATTTACAGGAAATCTGGATTCCTGACATTTCTAAGGAATAGAAAAAAATCTAACTCTGGACTGTGGACACAAATATTTTAATTTTCACTCCATTACTGAAAGCATTGGAAGACAGATTTGGACAGCAATGTAACATGAGCCTCCATAATTCTCTAGGACTAATGAAGGAATAAATGGCAGGGTGCCTCAGTCAGGCTTGTGCAGGGGCAAAAATGTAAGGGTCAACTGAGAGATTTGAACATAAGCGGCCTATTTCATAATTTGTGGAAGGCTGGCCCACTTTCCCAATCTTCTTACTTTTACTCTGACAAAATAACTACTATGCATCATGATTACTTAGCTATTATTAACCTGCCTATATGATTTTTACTGATGTAGTTGTTAAGTACATGGCTTCTTACCGGGATACCCTGACTACATATTAGAATCACTGGGGAGCTTCTGTGCAAGCTGATGTCCAGACCACAAACCAGACATCATTACTTTTTAAAAAGCTTCTTAAATGGTTCTAAAGTGTAGCTACAGTTAGAACCATTGGCTTAATGTATAATAATCTCTCCTGGGAAAATAGCTTTACATAATAGTTTTCAAATGTTTTGTTTATAGGACCCCTCACATTAATAACACTTTTTGAAGACCACTAATAGCTTCTACTAATGTGCATTATGTCTGTCAGTGTTTATAGTATTGAAAATTAAAACAAGATTTTATAAATATTTATAGATTTATTTTAAAATAAAAGCATTACATTGGATAGCACTTTTATGAAAAAAATGCATGTTTACTAAAATGAAAAACATCATAAAGACATTAGCATTGTTAAATTTTTTTTGTTTGTTTTTAGCTTTCTTTGAGACAGGGTCTTGCTTTGTAGTTCAGGTTGGCCCTGAATTCACTATGTAGCCCAAGTTAGCCTCAAACTCACAGCAATCTTCTTGCCGTTGCCTCTTGAGTGCTGTGATTACAGGTATGAGCACCATGCCTGGCACTGTGGAATGTACTACTGGGGATTGAACTCGAGACCTTGTGCTTGCCCCATAGATGCTGGAACCACTGAGCTAAATCCCTAGCCCATTGTTGAATATTTTAAAAAAATCTTACTATCTGTTCTTAGAAGACAACTAGGTTATCATTATACATTCATCAAAATGTTATCATGGTGGAAGTATGCATATGAAAAAATTTGGCTTTAGACATATAGCAGAAGTATTTTGATAGCTTTTTTAAAAAATTCAAATCTTTATTGATACATTATATATACACATCATGATCACATTAAGCAATGAGCATTTGTACCAGTATATGACATGACTGAATTCTCATTTTTTCCCACTCCCCTACTCACCCTGCAATCCCCACCCCTATATACATAAGCTTTGTTTCCTTTTCTTTATTACAATCACCTTTTACTTATAGCCTTTTTAACAGGCTGATAGCCTGTTAATAATATTTATTATTAAATATAAACAAATGGTAGTACCATAAAAATCCATTGCAATTTAGAATGTAAAACCATATAAGTAAACTTTTTCCCTGCATTATACTATATCCTCGTCTCTCCTACACTCTGAATAGATCCTTGTGTGTTTTTTAATATGGTGAATTGAGAATTTGGAAAATACTGGCTCACCAAGTTATTCAGATACTTTAAATGTTGAACATTTCCATACACATTATCATCACACTTGTTAAGTCATTGATTTCATCAGAAAAGTTGTTACCCTATCAGGAAACGATTAAGTGTATGGGAGTAGATGCAAGTTTTGCAAATCCAGTTTTCCCTTGAAAGATCAGTTCTGTCATTGACAACAGATGCTGTCAGTTACTTTCCTTGAAGGCATAGGCACAGTTTATTCATTTTCAAACAAATGTCTGCCAGATATACAAGTCTGAGTACTCATAATTTGTCAGTCATTGTTCTTTCAATTAAAAGTGGAATTTCATGAAAAAAGCAAACAGTTCAGCATGCATCTCAAACAATGGAATAAGTGCTTTTCCACGGTACAATTATCCTTCAGTATGCAACAGAACTAATGTATTTATACTTTGTCCTGTACAATATAAAAAGCAGGGTACTTTCAACTTAGGCTTCCAGAGTGAAGTTGAGCCTGGATTTATCAGAGTTCAGAGTGCTAAGGATCACACCAAGGAACCACCACAAGACTGGATTTTTTATCCCACATTAATTTTTTAAAAATGTCAAAAAGTCAATTTCAAATATTGGAAAAAAAGCATCACAGAAGAATGATGACAAAAGGGAAAGAAATGAAATGAGCTTCTTAGTTTGTCTAGCTTACTGACTTGAGATTCCAGGAGGTGGTGCAGGTGGAAGTGAGGGAGGTGAGAGGTTCACATATATCGTCCAAAGATTTCCATGAGTTGAGTGAATTGAGAACATAAGATCAGGTGGCTAAGTTTTGCAGAAGAAAGTCGGGAAGACAGAGCTTCTTTGAGGGAGAACTTCAGAGATCAGCGATGATCTCTCTGCAAGTCTTCAGCTAGGGGCTGACAGTGCATATGAAGCCACTACTTACACGGAAAGAACTACCAGGAAGGACTAGGAGTAACAAGTCTTAGAGCACAGAAAGGTCCAGAAAGATTTTGTTTCCACCAGCTGGAGTGGAAAGACCCCAAAATGCAAGGGACAAATAATAGAGTACCCAGGAGAGTATTGCCTTAGTGGTAGATCAAATTAACCTGGATTAAGATATTCTGCTACAGTCTAAGAAAAGCTAAAAAACAGTCTCAAAGGATCAAATATTATTAATCCCATTTTGTCCCAGAAAAAAGAGCAATATTATTTAAAGGAACACACACAAAAATACGTGAAAAACTCACCAAAATCCACAATGCCTGGTTCTAATAGGAGCATACAAATCATGAGAAAAAACCCAGTTAGTTCAGAAACCCACAGAAACGATACAGATGATAGATGAGCAGATAAGGATTAATAGCTGTTATAACTGTATTCCACATGTTTAAGATGGTAAAGGCTTAAGATGGTGCTACAAAGAGAGGTATAATAATATAAGGATCTAAATCAAACATACAAAGGTGGAGAAAAAAATGTCTTGAGATGAAGTGAACATTATTTAGAACTAATAGCAGGTCAAGTACTCCACCCAAAATATCAGTGACCTTGAAGATACAGAAACAAAACACAGATGAAAGATTCAAGAAAATATAAAAATCCAGTGACTTCTGGAAAAATGTCGAAAAACTTAGTAGATGATTTGAATCCCCAAATGAATGGGGAGGGGTGGAGGAAAAGTGGAGAGAGAATAAGATATCTGAAGAAATAATGGCTAAAAATTTTCCAAATTTGATGAAAACTTAAAGCCTACTAATTGAAGAAACTGAGTAAATCCTAGGCACAAGCCTAGTTTCTGGAGAATATAAAGAAAATTTCATATATCATATATATATATGATATATATATGATATATATATATCATAATAAAATTTCTTAAAGATTGATTAAGAGAAAGTCTTAATAGCAGATGGAGGAAAAAAGATACATGACATTCAGAGGAACAAAGACAAGAATGACAGCAGAATTCTCACCAGAGACAAAGCAAGCAAGACACTGGAAATGCACCTTGAAAGTATGGCTGATAAACAGAATTAATCATATTGACACAAAGAGAAATAGCAAAGAAGGGCTGGGGATTTAGCTCAGTGGTACTGCCTCCTGCCTTTCACGGGCAAGGTTATGAGTTCAATCCCCAATACAAAAAAGAAGATAAAGAGTACAGTTTAGGAACGAAGAAAATAATACAAGATGGATTCATTGATCTACCCAAAGGAAAGTAGACTATCAGAAATAGTAGCTAATGAATAACTAATTTTAACAATATGAACTTTAATGCAAAGACAATAGATTGTGAGGTACATAACATTTGGAAGTAAAGTATACAAGAGACTGAGGCAGGATTATTAAAAGATTAAAGCCAGCCTGGACTACATAGTGAAACCAGGCCTCAAAAAGCTATTATATGTTAAAAGTAAAACGCATGACCCAAACAACATAAAGACCAAGAGAGGAGAAACAGAAGTATAATTATAAGGATCCTACACTACACAGTGTTAAAGACAGACTTTAAACATTTATACTACAAATCCTAAAGCAGATACTGAAACAAATTCCCCTCAAAAAAACAGACAAAAAAGTAGTGACGTTTAGCTAAAAATCTAAAAAGGGAGATAAAATGGGCTGCAAAAAGGCAATATAATTCAAAAAGGAGGTAAAAATAACCAAAAACAAATGGAGTACATACAAAACAAATAGAGTGATACATTTGTTTGTTAATATCAATAATCTCATTAAGTAATCAAAGTACCTCATTTATAAGCCAGAGATTGTCTGACTGGATTAAAAAAAAACAAGATATAGGGGCTGGAATTTAGCTCAGTGGTTCCAACCTCCGCCTTACAACTGCCACGGCGGAGGTTGGATCCCCAGTCAACACACACAATTCCAGGCATGGAAATTCACACCCACCAGCATGCCACAGTTCCAGGCGTGGTGGCTCATGCTGTAGTCCCAGCACTTGTGAGGGAGAGACAGGAGAATTGCTGTGGGTTTGAGGCTGAGCTCAGGGACAGCCTGAACTACAAAAGCGAGACCCTGTCTCAAAAACAAACAAACAAAACAAGATATAATCATATGCTGCTAATAGAACATTAAATATAAATGAGAATGTAGTTTAAAGGTAAAAGTATAGAAAATATACTATGTTAATGCTACTTAGAAAAGTGGAATGGTTAATATCAGGGAAAAGTAGATTTCAAAGCAAAGAACACTACCAAATACAAAGATTCATTACATAATGATAAAAGGGTCTGTTTATTAAGGCATTGCAGTCCTAAACATTTCTGCATTAGGAAAAGTTAGAAACACAGATTATAAAAATTGATAGAACTGAGAAAAGGAATAGACAAGTCTATAATTATATTCACAGATTTCAGTACTATACTTTTAGTAATCAATAGAACAACTGAAAATTAGTTATATATGGAGAATTTGGACAACATCCACTAGCTTGACTAATTTGAGCACATCCACTAGCTTGACTTAGTTGACATAGAACACTCTACCCCACGATAATAGAATATTACACATTCTTTTCACAGGTACAACACACATTTACCAAGATGGATTATATTCTGGGATGTAAAACAATTTTCAAAAAATTTTTTAAAATACCTGTACAAACTGAAACTGCTCTGTTATCATGATGGAATTAAATTTAACCCCCCCCAATCAGGGAAATCTATATGAAAATAAGAAATAAATTTAAGTAATACATGGCTAAAAGAAGAAATCTAAAAAACTAGAAAATACTTCAAAGTGATTTAAACCATAAAGTCAACATATCAAAATATGTATAAGCCATCTGAAGTAGCATTGAAACAGTACCTAAAAGCTTCCTACTAGAAGAAATAAATTATTACACATTAATGACTGTCAGGGCTTGTGTCTAGAAGCTCCCCAGTCCTCATGCCGTCGTAGGTGGGGCTCTTTCAGAGGTTGGTGGATCTAGAGTGTGTGACAGCGTGATTGATTCCTCATGCAGTACTAAAATCAAGGGCTAGGATTAAGGTGTGAGTGCTACCTGCCCTAAGTAGCCTGGATAAGATATAAGGCATAGAAAGAGCTGTGTCTTCCCTTGTTGCTTTGGTCTCTTCTACCTGCCCTGAGCTGTTTCCCTCTGGGATAACACACTGCCTTTAAGCCAGTGGTTATGGACGCAAACCTTACACACTGTGAGCTAAATAAATCTTTCCTCCTTTAATTTTGGGTGCCAGATATTTTTGTCTCAATAATGAGCAAAGTAAGAACAATGACATTAAGTTTCTATTTTTTGAAACTTTTTTTTTTTTGAGATAAGGTCTCACTTTTGTAGTTCAGACTGGACCCACTATGAAGCCCAGGTCAGCATTGAACTCACAGAAATCTTGAACCGCTGAGCTAAATCCCCAGCCCCAATTTTTGAAACTTGAATAAAATGGGAGGGAAGAGTTTCAAAGTAAACCCACAGTAAGCAGAAGAAAGGAATTAATAAAGATCCAGTGAGAAATTAATGAAGAAATAAAATAGAGAAAATCAATCAATCATCTATTCTTTTTCAGCTTTTATTTTTTTATTAGTACATGTTTGCATGACATACTGGTTTTATTCCTTGTGGACATTTGGTACATCTGCACAACACATGTCAGTTCTCATGTTGTATTGTTTGCTTTGTTGGGACAGAGTCTTGCTTTGCATTCTAGGCTGGCCTTGACCTCATAGGGTCCTCCTGTCTCAGCCTCCTGAGTGCTGGCATCACAGCTCTCAATCTTCTATTCTAATGCCTTCAACCACCTATTTTAATGGCTAAAAGTTGAAGACTAATAATGTGAAATATTGGTGAGTATGCTCATATACTACTTGTGGTAGTGAAATGTACCAGGATTTTGGAAGACACTGGTTGATATGATTGGGCTTGACTAATATAGGGATGGAATAAAAAGGAAAAGGAAAAGCCAGAGGTGGTGAATACGTTCATTGTCTTGATTATGGTTTCACACATATATGCATGTGTTAAAACTCATCATACTGGATAGTTTAATTTTTGTATAACTTAATGTATTAAAATTATATCTCAACAAAACTATTAAAAAGATAATGTGCTCAGGGTTGATATTTAATAAAAACAGCTGATTTTTTGCTTCATTAATCAATTCTCAGGTGAGACGGAGTCTTTTCCTACTTTTCTTCTGTGTGCATGCAGTGTATATAATGACTACAAATATAGTTTTCTTTTAATAACACATTTTTGCATCCTGTCTTAATAAATGCTAGTTTACCCAACTTTACTTTTGCAACCTTAGTGCAAAGTCAGTGTGATAAAGAGTTAAAACTAAATTGACTTAGGCAATGTTCAAAAGTTTCTATGGAATCTCCAGGGGTTCACAGCCACACTTTGAGAACTGCTGTCTTTGTTTTAGGCCAGTGAAGTCCTTTAAAGATGGAGCTAGGTATATATACTTTCACGATCTTTTTTGGCATGTGGCATAGTCACAGTATAGAATTTATAGGATGCTGACGATGATAGATGCTCCTCTTGTGAACAGTGTTATTGTTGGGTATAAAACCAGTTTTTTTCTTCCATGATAAGAAAATGGGGCTTGAAATTTAAAATGGAAAAGATATGGGTTATCTTCCATAGGGAGAAAGGAAAAGTTGCAGTAGGGACAAAACATCCCACAGATATAAAGGATTCTAGAGGAAAGCTTTTAGAATGAAGGAGGAGGCAACAGAACGAGTGAGGGGAAGCTGTCTTTTAGTACAGCGAGTTGCGGAAGTCCCTCCTCTGAGGCACCGGCGCTCTGGTCCATCCCAGGGTAAAATGCACAGGCTGGTACAGCCCGCGAGCTCCCTGTGGGTGCGTGCGGCTGTGGGGCTCGCATCACTGCAACTTATCCTTCTGCCTGCTCTTGTTTCTCCTCCTTCCCACTGAGCTATGACCCAAGGGCACTTGCTAAGACATATCCTGCTTGCTAAACTGCCTCAGAATGAGCTTTGTGTAGATCCCAGAGTGCAGCAGCTTGTACTGAATTTAATATGACTCAAATCAGAGAACTTTAAGGAATAGAAAGCCATTGTCAACATTTTGGCTCTATTCTATTTCTTCTTTTGAATTGTTCATAGTTAGCGTGATATTATGGCTCACATCTTGTTTCACAAGCTTTGCCATTTTCATTTTCTATTTCTTATAAGAATCGTGTGAAAATATAAAAAGATCATATAATAATTGATAATAGGATTCTTTATTATGCAGACATTCAGGAAATTTACTGTTTCAAGACTGGCTCAGGTAGCAAGCGAGGTAACACGTTAGGACAGATGACAATGGTTTTGCCCTGCATTCTAAACCAATAGAAAGTTCTGAAGTTTCTGAACATCAGAATTGTTCTTGGTTGTGATAAAGAATCCATTCAACATTATTTAAGCCTGGGTTTTTAAAACTCTCAGTCATGAGCAGGTTTAGCAGTTCTGAACCTTAGGCAAGGAGAAACATCTTGTCTTCCCCAGCAGCCCCAGAGAAGGGCAGAACAGTGTGTTCCCAGAGTGCTCGGTAGAAACTCACCAGGTAGCCGTGACTGAGAAGAGGTGATAAGGGTGGGGGTTTCCTGGTAGGTTTCATTACTTCAAACCTGCATCCCCAGGAAGTAGTTCTGTTTCAATATCCTTGTTCTAGTTTCCTGGGAATTCTATATTACTGAAAGATGACTCAAGATAGACCAAGCCCTGATCATCACTGTGGAAGAAA